>CAUYPK010142137.1:0-11812 GCA_963574355.1 Loris lydekkerianus | reverse complement strand
GGGAGGGGGGTTGGTGGGATTACACCTGCGGTGCATCTTACAAGGGTATATGTGAAACTTGGTACATGTGGAATATAAATGTCTTAACACAATAACTAAGAAAATGCCAGGAAGGCTATGTTAACCAGTGTGATGAAAATGTGTCAAACAGTCTATGAAACTAGTGTATGGTGCCCCATGATCACATTAATGTACACAGCGAAGAAGAAGAAGAAGAAGGAGGAGGAGGAGGAGGAGGAGGAGGAGGAGGATGAGGAGGAGGAGGAAGAAGAAGAAGAAGAAGAAGAAGAAGAAGAAGAAGAAGAAGAAGAAGAAGAAGAAGAAGAAGAAGAAGAAGAGTCAAGAAAAAAAATTGGAAAAAAGTATCAAAAAATGTAAAAAAAAGAGATGTGTTGCAATATATTGTCTGGACACCAGGTGGCACTGTGGTGTTAAGAGACGGATAACACATGCTGTTTTCACTGTATATGATAGGGGTTGGAAGCTGCTCTCTTGTTGCAGAGGAGACTAGGTACTGTCTTCCTGACTTATTTGCCCTCAATAAGGGCCTATTTGCTTTGTCAGCATTTAGTCCCCATGGGTTGGGGTTCTAAAGTGCTCGCTAGACTTAGAAGGCACATCAAACAGTGCCCCCCTGACAACAAAGAGACTTTCACAGGGGTGTGGGAGCCATTCAGTTCACCCCAGGATGATTGCCTGAGTTCAGCAAGTGCGTCAGTGCCTGCGATGCCCTAGAAGTCTGTGGACTGCTCCTCCCATGCCTGTGGCTTTCCCACAATGGCAGTGCCTTGCTAGTAGCCAAATCAATGAGAGATCCACCATGTCTGGTGTTCAATCCTGGCCACTCGATGCTGTTAGCGTTTATTCACTGCTCTAGTGAGCAACTCAGTCCAAAATCAAAAAACTGTAGGCAGCCCTTTTCTGTCTCTAGTCTTCCATGGGAGAGCTGGCTGTCTGGCCTCTGCATGTACCCATGAACTTGCCTTCTGTGCTGGTATTCCTCTGCTCTAGACCTCCTCGTTGGCTTTTGATGTCTCCTACTACTTCACTGTGCCCCTGGAGTAATGTTTCTTGGTAGATTCTCCTAGCCAGAGGTGGCTGGAGTCCTTTTTCCCCTGTCTTACTGGGAGTAGTTAGTAAGGAGATATCTCTAGTCCACCATCTTGCTCCACCTTATTTGATGACATTGAAATGCTTCTTCATTTTACTATTAGGCTTCCCATTCTATCTCTATTATAATTCTTTCTGCCTTGGGTTATTTGAAATATAATACTTTAGGCATTATGGTAACCTTGACAAGTTCCTCTGGCCTTGATAACAGTATGGAGTATAATTCAGAAGAAGGTTGTATTGTAGTTGATACAGCCATATTACCACATCAAATTTGCGAAGTTAGGTAAGAGTTTTTTAAAAAGTGAAAGAATAACAATTCAGATAGCTTCTTGCATGTAACCTAAAGAACATCAAGAATTTTCTACCCAAGTAATCTCATTGCCTACCCCCAAATTAATATTTGAAATAGTTTTGGCAATACAAAAAATATCATAGCAATAACAATGACATTTTGGTTTACCTGCTTGATAGAAAAGGGTGGCTACAATTCCACAGGGGTGAAACAAGATTTTGTTCTTAAAATGATCTCAACAAAAATGCAATATTTGAATATGTATATACATTTTCCCACTCTGAAATAGACTTCAAACAAAAATTCAAACAGATTATAACTTTTAGAGGCTCAAACCTGAAAAGATGATGATGGTTCCCACCCTCAATATATAGTCACAAATAAAAATAATGCTAAAATGTAAAATAAGCATAAGGAATTTCACACTACGATTTTTCTCATAATGGCTATTTTGTAGCCTTTTTATTTTCTGAATAAAATTTCCCAATTTTATTCTCAATTTTATTTCTCAATTTCTTTCCTGGAGTATTTATTGGGTGCCCCTCCTTTGCAGGTGTCCACCCACATCTCCTGTCCCTGCTGCCCAGATGGAAGCAGTGCTGACACTACTGCCGCAGGCAGGGTGCTCTCAGAGTTGTCGGTCATGCTCCCTTTCCTCTGATGCTGGCGTTAGCATCTCTGAGCTGTGGTAGGGGAGCCTCATGTGTGCCTGCCAGGATGGAGAAGTGGTCCATCTGCTCTGCACCAGGCTTTAATTTCATTGCCAGTGATGGCTGCAAGACAGATGCCTCAAACAGAGTGCACCACAGCACTTGGAGGCTCAGGGAGAGGGACTCAGTCAGTCTGTTTACAGCCCACAGCCCAGAATGAGGATGAAGTGTGCTGAACAGGCTGACCCTGAAGCTGTGGGATCTATGCACTCCTGACCAGATGGGACTGGCCTGGAAGCTGGGAGTGCTCAGTTTCTGCCCATTGATGCCTCTGCATGGTGGTGTGTGACCTTGAGCACGTTCCTTCACCTTCATGCTTTGTTACAGTAGAGTGCCATCTATAAACTGCAGATTAGAGAATGTCCTCTGCCTATCTTGCCTGGTGGTTGTTGGAACATAAGACATCAAATCTCACTTACTCATCTGAATACAGCATAAATGCTGCCACCTCTGTGGTCATCTGAAGGACACTCTGATTCCACAAACAGAATGTAATCTTTTTTCTGGAATTCTGTTGGCATTTTATTAGCATCTCTCTTTGGGTACATAAAAACTACATTTGCTAACATTTATGAGATGTGGCCACTTTATTCTAGTTACTATTGTAAATACTTTGTTGGTGGTGGGAAAAGGGAAGTAGTAGGATCAGGTACAGAAATAATCAAGTCTTGAGGATTTGCTCTAAAACAATATGAATTAAAATGAAATTAGTATGTTGAAGAGGTGTCGCATCCCTATGTTCATTGCAGCATTATTCATAATTGTAGAGAATGGAACCAACCCAAGCATCCATCAGAGGATCGATAAATATGGAAAACGTGGTACATGTACATCATGGAATACCATTCAGTTCTACAAGGGGGAAATGCTGTTATTTGTGACAATGTACATGAGCCTGGAGGACATTTGGTTAGACAGGCACTGGCAGACAGACCCAATATAACCTTACTTACATGCAAAATCAAAAAGAGTGGAATTCACAGAAGCGGAGAGTAGAACGGTGGTGAAGGGGCAAGGAAGGAGAATGCAGAGAAGTTGGGCAAAGGATAGAAAATTTTCATCTGACAAGAGGAATAAGTTTAAGAGATTCATCACACAGTATGACAATTATAGCTAATAATGTATATTTGAAAATATGTTAATCAGTTGATTTAGCCCTTCCATAATCCTTATAAAAGATTTAGCAAAACACCATGTTTTATTAGTCAATACATATAATTTTCAGTTGTCAATGTAAAAAAAATTACAAATGGTCTATATTCCATCTGATTCTTTCCCATTGACTTCTCCACTCCTTCGTGAGGGAGGCTCTGCCCTTCACACGCTCTTGCCCAGCTCCAAGCCACTCACCAGAGCACCCCATAGGGAGTAATGTCAGAGTACTGGACACTTACAGTGCCAGGCATGTATCTGAATGCATTACATGAACTAACTCACTCAGTCATCATTACAATACTATTATTATTCCTATTTTATAGACAAGATGAGAAAATTGCACAGAGGAGCTAAGAGAGACCTGAGTGGCCCGGGTCACACAGTGAGTGTGTGGCAGAGCTAGGACTCCATCCCAGGCAGCCCGAGTCCACAGCCCACACTTCTCATCGCCATGGTTACCTCCTGTGGTAGGTGAGGTCCAGAAAGATTAGCTAAATGGATGACTGACAAGTGTTAGAACTTTTATAAAAATGCAAAGCAGTTTATAAGTTTAAGTCATTACTATTGTTGCTGCAGATGTAACTATTACTATGTGATTGCAATTGATATTCTATCTCATTTTAGGGGAAAAGGAATCTCTGTATTCTACTTTTGATGTTGGAGCTCAATAACATACATCTAGAGAGCAAGCACCTGACCAAACTTAGTATAAAATGCAAGTTTAGCAGTAGGAAAGGTACAAAAATGAAGTCTCTTCTTTCTTATCCTCATCCTTGGGGCCACGGTATTCAAGCTAACTTGGGGTAACTTCTGATTGCTGGCCTCAGTCCACTGAGATTACTTCTCCAAATGACGATGTGTGAAGTTTGTCTTTTATACCACAAACTCATTCTTCACTGACTTTATCTTTACCCCCAAATACACCGTTGTCAGTACTTGTGTTAGACAACGTGATCATCTTTAGCTCCCTTCAGTGTGTGGCCCACTGAGTGTTTCTGAAAGATACTCCCTCTCTTCTGCTCCGACCACAATTAGATTCAGTACTTCTGATTTCACCCCTGTAAGAGGTTCCTAACTGGAATCCCAGGCTATGATCTATATTTTCTCTAGTCTTTTCTCCATTATGTAATTTACATTTATGAAATTCACATCTGGCAATATTCCTTGTTAAAACATGTTAATGGTTTCCAATTGCTTCCCAGATACATGATAAACTCAGGGCACAGTTTGGTCCCAATATGCTCTTTGAATACCACCTCTCCTTACACTTCTTTGTTAATCCCATGTACTGTGACAACACCAGACACCACTTACCATCCTGAAATGGGTCAGGTGCCTCTCTGTCCCCAGGACATACATCCTACCTTCTTGCCAAAAATTCCTTTCCACCTGTTCTATTTTCTTCAAGGGACAGCTCAAATTTCTTTTCCTGATTACCTTGAGCTAGAATTTATTACTACTCCCAACAAGTCTATCTTTATATTTCTCTTCTAACACTGATTTTGTTTTATATCTATAATAAATTGGAAGCTCCTTGAACTTTAAAAAAAATTATTCATCTTTATAGCCACACAACACAGAGTAGAGTTGCCGTATAGTTTTAGCTCTTTAAATACATAGGGCTCATCTCGTTATTTAGACTGTAGGCTGTTGGTAGGCAGTGACCATTTACAACACAGGTCAGCTTCTGTACTTGAAGTGTTAGTCAACTTTAAATTTGCTTCTACCAGTTAACGTGCTTGTGCGTGTGACCAAAAGAAAGCTATTAACTCTAATTCCTTCTAAAGAAAGCTATTAATTCTAATTCTTTTGATTGGGATGAGGGATAAGAGAAGTAACATCTACGAAGCACTGATGCCTAGCAGAAACTCTAAAGTTGATTGGCTGCATTGTACTTGAAGTTGGCGTGTCATTTTATGTTGAGGAAATTTGGCATGAGCCATCTAGCCTCAGGCATCGATGGTTTCCCATAATAACACATGACTGCAGTTTCATTCTAGCACACTCTCCAAAGGAACATTTCTCTTCTCCTCTTCTCCACTGTACTTGCATGTCCTGCCACCATGTCTAAAAGAAATTATCTATTTAATGGTGTCTTGTAAACACTTTTGATTTTGAAGAGTTTTTAAAAAAATTATTGTTGTCCATTTGTCTCTAAACTATTTCTTTCTATTTCCCTGTCCTGGTCTTCTTAGAACACGGAAGAAAGCCTTGGTCATGCAGAGTAGCAGGGTAGCACACAGTGAATAGTATTTTTGGACTCAATACATAGGGAATAAGTAAATGGCCTCCTTGATTCTGGCAGGCAAAAAAGCACAAGTTGTTTATTTCTCTAAGTTGTCCATATCAGTCATGCAAAACTAGCCAGGGTTTCTAGACAGCCCACCGGAGAGTTTTTTTCCTATCCTTAGAGAAGATTAATCTACTCCTCCCTCAAATAACAGGTGGGTCTATTGAAAAGAAAGGGCTGCAGCATGTGCAGGTAGAATTTAAAAAAACATGAGCATTTCATGGAGCAAGAAATCAATTTGCCTGCTAGAGTTGATGACAAATTAACACAGGAGAATTGCTATTCATCTCTTTAGGACTGCCAGGGTGAAAAGTTCCCTCTCCCATTACCTAATGAGGCTGTCTTTAAAGCAGTGTGCAATCAAGCTCCTTGTTGGAAAACCTGACTCTAAGGTCTGGGTGGCTATGAAAGTCCAGCTGGATGATTCTGGGGAGTGTGTGTGGAAAGACAAGGTGAGCCTTCAGTGTCTCTTCCAGTCCAGATCAGATTTGATGAGGGCCGAGCAGATAAAGTCAGCTAGGAACCTCCCTGTGTCCATGGCCCTGAGGTGAGGTGCTGCTGATCTCCCTTTCAGAGTGGAAGAGCTGACTGGCCATTCTATCACCCTCATCCATGGAGAAGAGTCGACCGAGCGGTGGGTTTTTTGTAGATGGGGGGCCTCACATTTAAATTATACCATGAGCACGTTACAAACACTGTCACAATTCTATTTTACTTTCCTTCGTAGGACCCCTAAGTCTCCATGCCCTATTTTCCAAATCATTATTTTTTTATTTTGGTTAAAGTCATTGACTAATGAGATCGTGGGTCTTTACTGGCAAAGTGAGTGGATGATTTTAATTCCTATTTGATTCCTTTTTCAAGTGATTTCCTCAGCAAGGAGTAAAGAGTTTCCATCTCTGACCTCTAAAAGTGGCTAGTAACTATATCTGTCCCCAAAATTTAGTGTCTCAAAGACACCTGTCATATGTAAAGGCTGTGATTTTCATGTTCATGCCTGTGGAAAGAGCCCCTGTCTGAAGTCTTACTAGTTAGTCTGAGTGCCATCATCAAATTAAGGCAGAAGAAAATGCTGAAGTGGTAAATTTAATCAGTTTTCCCAGAAGTTAGAAATATTTCTCAGGCACCTCTGTCCTGACACATCTATCTTCCAATCTGTTCAATTCATCTGTCACAGTATCACCCCAATTTACCCCTTGCTAACACTTGAAATGCCACTTCACTTAATTCTCTGCACTCAGAACTTTAAGCAATGCCAAGTTAGTTAATTATCCAAGTGTATTGCTTTAAGCATTTCCTAGATGCAAATTATGAAAATTCTTGGTGAGTGCCAGCATGGGATCTTCAAAGACTTTAGCTCCCCCTCCCTCCACAGAACTCTTCTGGGCAGATGGCACGGAACAGTATCTACATACAATTTTCTCTCCCAATTAGCAGGTAGGTGTCCAGAAACATCCTCACTGACTTTATTTAAAAAGTAGGAAGGTTTAAAGGTAAGTTGTAACCAACTTTTGAATGAGGTGGACTAGAATCATTACTGGTTAATGTCTCCTAGGTCACCAGGGGCTTAGAGTCATGTGTAAGGTGTTACCATTCGAGACCAGATAGGACTATAATGGATGCCAAACTGTCCTGTTGTAGCGGAAATTTGTCTTACAAAATGTCCCGAGAAAAAGAAGGAAAGATAAAGCCTGTATTTATTTTCCCTTTCTCTGAAGCTATTCTAATATATACATTTTTTATGACAACTGTATGATGATATTAATATCTCCATTGTTAAAGATGAAGAAATTAAATCCCAGAAAGAGAAACAAGAAGATGACAGAGGAAGGATTTGAACTCGAACTCTCTGGCCTCACTTTCCATCAAACCAGGGTGCCTCCAGGTCATTGGATCAGCGGGTTCAGCCACTAGGAATGTCATTCGTAAAATTCTTTATGATCCCCTTGAGATCACCAGGAGCCATTTGTTTGTTAAACCGAGATCTTCTTCCTTTGTTGCAGGCATAATTACCTGTCAGCAATAGATAAATTTGAGTTTCTCAAGTATAAGCGCTTGTCTTGCCTTGCCTAGCAGAGGACACGTCTCCAGTCAATATTTCAACATAATGGACATGGTGTCACCAAGACACAAGGCCTGAGGACAGCTAAGAAATAGCTTGGGTTGCAAGCTTACTTCAGCGTTCTCAGTTTTCAATAGCTAGCTTCTGTTTGCGAATGTTAATCTAAAACTATGAAAAGCGTAAGCTCAGAAAATTTCCTGACGACCCTGGAGAAAAGGTACATACTAAAGCCCAGTCTCTTTATGGAGAATTAATTAGTACACACACACTCCCTACTGAGCAGTGGGGAAAGGATTGTGCCCTATGCTGCCCAATTCTCTACTCCCACTCATAAGCCATCAATTTTTCTTCTAAACTTTCAATGTTTGAAGACTATTCTGTGAGTCTTAGTTACCCTGCCCCCATCAACTCACTCCAATGGCATCTGGCAATGTTTGAGCTGGTGAGATCTGTGAGTTGTCAGAGGTGTGAAAAATTTCTCCCTAGCACATAAGGGGAAAATCCTGATACAGGAATCAAGAGGGAAGAGGAACAAATGTTTATTAGAGAGAATTTCTTGTATTTAGACTGAGCCCTGGGATATGAAAAATTCCTTAATTCTTCTCTCTTTACTTGCTATCATTGTATATAATTTTGCCTATAGTCTATTTGAATGAAGTGAGGGCTCTGAGCTAGGCAGATTGTGGCTGTTAAATAGAGAGAAATACCTAAGAGGAAATATGGGAAGTTCACTGGTTTTGGAGTCCAAAGTCCCAGATGGTGTTCCACTTCTGGCAACAGTTAATAGAAAGAGCTTTGGTTAGTTATAGGACTTTTTAAAAGTTGGTTGATGAATCTGTAGAATGGGTACGATAGAAAGATCAACCACATAGCCTGCCTTGTCCACAGCGCCTTCTATCCAGTACTGCTTTGAACCACATAATCTCCTTGCCTATAGTGACAGAAAACTGGCTCAGGAAACCTTCCATAAAGTGGGCCATCAAATTCTGGGAGGATCGATGATGAAGAGATAAGCATGGATTTGACCTAGGACCAACAGAGTGAAGTCATGAGGTAGAATCAGGGCCAAGAGAGGTCATGGTGAGGGCAAGTTGGGAGCATTGCAATCAAGCCACACTGAGGTGAACAAAGATCTGATTTACAGATTCAAAGCCTCAATCAGGTCCTGTGTTAGCACTGTCATTAAGACCATAGCTTTTAGAGTGAACTAGATGTGAATTCTTACTAGCTATGTGATCTTTGGCAATTTACTTCTCTAAGATTCTGGGTTCTTGAGAATAAAATGAAGACATCTGTATATACATCATAGGGGTGTGTGTGGAGGGTTATATTAATTAATACGCAAAAAATTCTTAGAATTTTGCTAAATCCTGTATCACTGTCTGTTGTCATGACTTTCATTACCTGAGATGCACCCTACTGTTTATATGATTTATGTCCGTGAAGCCTTTAACAACTTCATGAGATACTTTCTTTAATATCTCCACCTTATGGATGAGAAAACTGAGGCACGGAGTGGTGAATTAATATTTTCACAGTCAAGCAGCTAGCAGGTGGTGGAGCTGGCATTTGAACCGGGCTTTTCGGTTCCAGAGTTGGCTTGTTCACTGCTACCTTGTACTGCTTCACTTTAATTAACGTGTTCAGCCAGACAAGAGCAGACCCGGTGGACAGAGACGGCTGAAAACCGTGGAAGGAAGAGCAGAATCGCCTGAGCAGAGGCATGGCAGCCCTGGCTTCACTTAGGTCTCCAGGGAAGCCTGGCCGTGCCAATCCCTGTTCTTGGAATCTCATGGGTTCCTCATGTGTCCTTGCAGGAGAGGGTGCCAGTGAGCCTCTGTTCCAAGTGTACAACACAAAAGAAGCATTGATAGGGCTGAGCCACTATCAACACCCACTTTGTCTTGAGGAAACAAGGTTTGTCAAAGATTTTTTGTTCCATAGAAAGAGGGATTGTCTTGCTTTGGTCACCACTATCCATCTGACGTGGAGTATAGGACATAGTAAGGGCTCCTGAAATAACTCATCCAGTGAATGAGTGAAGAACTGTGAAGAATTAAATAAATGAAAATTATTACTTTCTTCTAATGACTGATGTAACTATTCTCTTTCTTACAAAGATGAATTCCTCACATACCAGTCTACATAGTTACAAAAAAGGACCTTTCTCAGTACAACAGGAGAAATTGTATTATAGTCATAAAATGAATGGTTCAAATTCCTACTAGTTAAAGGAATAAGTGAACAAAAAGTCATTCCAGGTTGTTAATCTATATTTATCACATCAACAATTTATCAGGCTGAATGCTGAACAATAAAAGGCCCATTATAGCTTCATTTAATGTGAAAGACCCTGTGATTAACTAGGAGAATTAAGTGTACTTCATCCTAACCATGATAATTTCAAAGAGCTCACAGTCCTTTTCCATCTCCGCTAGTTGTTAAAATAAGATTTACCTTCTATTATTGATAGCAAACCATATTCTAGTGAAGATTGACACCTGTGAGGGTTGCACGCCTATTCACTTAAAACTAAAATTTGTTAATGATATTTCACAAGTCTCCAGAAATAGATGCTTTCTATTCTGACCAATGTTACATTTTTTTTTCAAGTGATGCCTCTCTTTTTTTTGCTGAAAATTCATAGCGAGGCCAGCGGTCGATGAAGCCAAACACTTCTCAGCTTTCCCTTGATCCTCTCGCATCAAATGCTTAACATTTAATGCTGGAGCTTATAGCTCGTGAGCTCCAGAGATGGAAGTAAATGAAAAGTCAACCTTCCAGGCTGTGTCCCCACGCAGACTGTTGTGTTTGTGTTTCCCCCCTGTGGCGGGTGAAGCAGTTTGCTATCAGACACTGTCCTGTCAGAGGAATGTTGTGATGAACACAATGCAGAGATTGGAAAATGTCACTATTAGAGAATTACAGTAACCATGGCTCTTTCCCACCAAGTCCATTTGTGCCTGCAGAATTTTGTCAACACAGCAGGAGCCTGGGGATTTGTGTCACTTGTAGTAGCACTTGAGAGTCTATGTTTGCTTTGTCTCAGGGAAAATTCAGAAGATGGCAAAGTTCAGCTGCTTTGAGAGCCTATGGGCCTCTGTAACCTTGGGAGATAGTGCTTTAAGGAGGATGGGCTTGGGAACGTGGGGTGGACGTGGGTCTGGGTCTAATCTACTATGGGCTGTGGCTGTTTGGTTGCGTTTGTTTGTTTTTGTTTGGGCCTTGATGAAAGCTAGAAATATAAATTTATACCTACAATTTCTAACATATTCAGAACAGGCTCATTGTAGGAGACAGAGACTTTGGGGAGAGATGTGTAATGAGCAAGAACACTGCAGCTCCCTTTCTGCGCACTCTGCTACACTGCCATGGAGGGTGCAGTGGTCATGCCTTAAGTGTTTTCTTCTCTTTACATTCCCTTCTAAGAATCCCATTCATTTTGCTCATCAGGCTTAGTTTTGGTATTTCTTCAAGATAATGTTTCCTGTAACAGCCCCAGAATCCAAAATTCATGCCATTTGTTCTGTCCTGAACTCCATACAGGCCTCTGGGACAAGCCTGGATGAGACCCTGGTGACTTTCTCCTGGGATCCCTCTGTTAGTCCATGGGGTTGGAACTTAACTGGCCAGTGCCTGTCACAGCACAGTGATGGGAAATGGTGTCCCATGGCCATATTGAAACAGTATTCCAAGGGGTGTGAGGCCATCAACTCTAAGGCGTCTCAGGGAATTCCTACCCCCAGCCATATGCTCAGGGCTGCAGGTCTGTGTGTTCGCCTTATCACTTGGGAAGTTGTTTTGACAGTCCACATTCTACTCTTGTTTGCTCAGCTGACAAAGGCTGTGCAATGACTGCTTTGTCACTGGGTAGGGAAGAGAGGAAGAGAGACATGAGCCTTGGCTTCCAAGTGAGATGTTAATTATCCCAGTGACAGGCTTTGTCAATGTCTTTGTTTCAATCTCAGGAAATCTAAACAAAGGACACTTAAAATTTTGCTTTAGTTTTCACCTTGACCAAAAAATTATTATTTTTGGTTGTTTCAAACGTTTTGTCCGTTTTAATGTCATGTGTTTTTGTAGCTCCATATCTCAATAAATATTTATTCTACTGTATCATGGTATATACTGATCGATGGAGAATTTTGTACTCTATACATTGATGCTGTTCCTTTTTTTCTACTTTTAAT
>CAUYPK010142135.1:0-33647 GCA_963574355.1 Loris lydekkerianus | reverse complement strand
GAATCCGAGCACCCAATTTTTATGCCTACGGAATTAATCGATTTGTGTTACGTTGGCAAAAGTGCACTGATTCAAATGGCGCTTATTTCGATTAAATTGAATAAATATTCACTGAGATATTACAGTTTAAAGTAGACTCATTAAAAACGGACAAAACTTGTGAAACAACCTAACTTTGATTATACAAAACCATTATAATACTATATAATACTTTGATTATACAAAACCATTATTATGTCAAATGGTGATTAGGTGTTAATGTTAGTTTATGTAAATTATCATGAGTAACATAATGAAAGCAAACATTTAGAGGGAAACTGGAGAACGAAGGAGAGAGCTGAACAGAACAGTGTGCTCTGGGATTTGCTTCAAGATCACTAACTAATAGTAATGTGCATAGACTTTGGCATCAGATGATTCAAGTTAGAGTCTTTTTATTTTCCTTTTCAACTATATGATTTTGGTCAAATTAATCCATATTAAGCTTCAGTTTTCTGATCTGTAAATGGGAGATGATGCTAACCATCTGATGGGTTTGTTATGAGAGTCAGGGAAGATGTGATCTTTTTTAATTTGTTCACAGGTGTTTATTGAGAATCTGGTGTGTACTAGTACTCTTTTGGGCACCAATGATATAACCATGATCAAAACAGATAAAAAATCTTTACTTTATAGAAATCATATTCTAATAAACTATAGATAGGCTGGGGGACTAGTAATAACACAGTAAGTATATTCAATATATAGTATGTTGGATGGTGATGAGAACCAAAAAGAACAGTGGAACCTGGTTTCTTGTACCCTCAATGAATCCCCAACAATAAAAAGAAAAGAAAACTAAAAAGAAGACTGGATGTGCTTGACTCACCCTTGCACTCTGGGAGGCAGAGACAGGAGGATCACCTGAACTAGAGCGACACCCCGTCTCTAAAAATAGCTGGGACATTGTGGCGGGTGCCTGTAGTCCCAGCTACTCGGGAGGCTGAAGCAAGAGAATCTCTTAAGCCCAGGAGTCTGAGGTTGCTGTGAACTGTGATGCTACGGCACTCTACCAGGGGCGACAAAGTGAGACAATGTCTCCAAAAAAAAAAAAAAAAAAAAGCTAAAAAGAAGTTAAGGAATGGTGTATAAGAGTATGGGTGGGTAGGGTTGTAGTTTTAGTGGTTTTTATCGTATAGATGGAAATCATATAGATTTTAATTGTTAGAGTAACTTTATTGAAGTGTTGCTGAATTTTACACTTCTGTTGATGAATATTTAGAAGATAGGTTTATTACAAAAGAGATGTTTTTTGTGTTGATACGTCCGATACCCTGCCTGGCCTTCCTTTGCTCTTCTTCAGGGGTCTTGTACTCCACACTCTCTCAGTCACTCTCATAGTTTTATTCTAGACCACAACACTACCAATAATTATAACTTTTCTAGAATCTCAATTTTGAGCAGTAGGCTTTCTAACCAACCTTCTGTCTTCTATTTACTCACTCTAGTACCCCACCTTGGTTTATTGTTTTATGTTGATTGTTGTTGGCCTGGGTAGACATGGATCTGTAATTTTGAAACTTGGGGGCCATATACAGAGAATAAGCCCCAACTTTGAGTAGACTGTAGGAGATGTTTGGGCCCTGGGGAATAAAGGCAAATGGCAGAACAAAGCTATAGAACAGGAAGGGAGAGAGAAGTGCCTCCTATGCAGCTTCCCCTGTTGCTGGAATTGCCCCCTTCCCTCTCTCTACATACATTCTTTCAGGTCTTTTTTTTTTAATTTTACTCTTAACTCTGTTGCCCTGGGTAGAGTGCCACGGCATCAGCTTAGCTCATAGCAACCTCAAACTCTTGGGCTCAGGCAATTCTCTTGCTTTAGTCTCCCTAGTCGCTGTAACCACAGGCACCTGCCACAATGCCTGGCTAATTTTTCTGTCTTTAGTAGAGATGAGGTTGCTCAAGCTGGTCTCAGACTCCTGAGCTTCAGCAATCCTGCCTCGGCCTCCTGGAGTGCTAGGATTTTACACATGAGCCACTGTGCCAGGCGTCTAGTCAAGTCTGTCTTTGAGAGCCAGGCTCACAGTTGTGTTTTGAGTGGTGTCCTGGTGCTGGTCCAGAAACATTGGGAATATGTTGAAGTGATCACTTTTGAAGAACCTTGGTTACAGATATTAATGTTGTGCATTTTTCCTCTTACATTGAAGATAATAGTGGAACCATGGATCTGTTTGGAGGTGCCGATGATATATCTTCAGGGAGTGATGGAGAAGATAAACCCCCTACTCCAGGACAGCCTATTGTAAGTAAAATTACTAAGGTGAACTGGACCCCCTTATTCAAAGCCAAATAAGAAGTTTCTGAGCTAAAGGGTGTCCCTTACTCCAGGAAGAGGGGTTGATAAATGAGTTGTAATGTGGAAATAGAGTGAACAAATGGCTTTCTTAGTTATGTACAGAACACTTGGTTACAGGGGGGAGTAGAAACAATGACCCAACATGAGTTGGTCCTGTGCCTTAGAGGGCTAGACTGGGAGGATCTGTGATTTGAGAAACATTGAAGTGTTTTTCTTGTTCATGCCAAGAATTTTGTGCTGTCTTGATAGTCTTCTCTGATTTATTAAAACAATTAGGGTGACTTCATAGTGAAGTATTGATTAATTTCATACTTCTGTTGTTGAGTATTTGGAAGATAGCTTTACCATAAAAGAGATATTTTCTTGTACTGATGAATCCAAACTAATCTTGATTCCAATTAGGGTTTTTCTTTGGTTGGAGGGATGAGTGGGTTTGGATGGAGCTGCTTTAGTCCTAAAGCGATGTCTAAATTTTCTTCTTGCTTATCTGAATAATTAAAGTGTGGAAGTTGAACTAGTCCATTCCTAAGATCCCATCAAGCTATAAAATTCTGATTCTTTTCCTAGGATGAAAATGGATTGCCTCAGGATCAACAGGAGGAGGAGCCAATTCCTGAGACCAGAATAGAAGTAGAAATACCCAAAGTAAACACTGATTTAGGAAACGATTTATATTTTGTTAAACTACCCAACTTTCTCAGCGTAGAGCCCAGGTAATAGAATTAATTAAAATACTTGCTAGATGTGAAACTATATAGAATGTTAATGTTTTTCTTATTTTACATTGAGATGACAAATCACAAAATGGAAAGTTGTTTATATATCTCTAAAAAAACGAAACCAGCGTATCTCAAGAAAAAGTTCATAAGAAAAAGTATGTTGATAAAAGGAAGTTTTAATACTTGTGATTGTTTTCAATAGTTTGACAGACACTTTCTTATGAATTAACAGACATCACAAGTTTTTAAGGTATTTTTTAACTAGTGTAGCCCTGAAAAAGCTGAAATTGAGAGTAATGAAATTTGTTGGAGATTGCAAATGTCTATCTACTCTAGCAACAATTGTTGATCTAGAAAAGCTAATGGTTTTGGACAATTCAACAGGGTGGATGAGTATTATTTACTAAGTTTACTTAGTATCTCGTGTGATTTAATTTTTTACCACCAAGCAAAATGATGTGGAAAGCTAGAGCATGTGGAGCTCCTTTGGAAGAGTTACATGATAAGAATAAAGAGTATTTTGAATATTTATCTTTGCTTATACTTTATTTGAAGCAATGTGTATTAATGCCAAATTTTAAGGAGGTGCAGCAGTTTGAATACGTTCCTTGAAGTTAAACATGAAGATGTTTGACCATTAGGATTTAAAAATTATGATTTTTTGATACAGTGTTATGTATTACTGTAGATACTATCACGCAGCAGTAATACTCTTTATAAAATATGACTAATAGTTTATTTTGAAGATACTGTCACGTAGCAGTAATAGTCTTTATAAAATATGCTAATAGTTTATTTTGAAAACAATTTATAGACCTTTTGATCCTCAATATTATGAAGATGAATTTGAAGATGAGGAAATGCTGGATGAAGAAGGTAGAACCAGGTTAAAATTGAAGGTCCCCTTCCATACTTTACTTTTTTTTTTTTTTTTTTTCTGTAGAGACAGAGTATCACTTTATGGCCCTCAGTATACTGCTGTGGCGTCAAACAGCACACAGCAACCTCTGACTAACTCCTGGGCCCAGGCAATTCTGCCTCAGCCTCCCAAGTAGCTGGGACCACAGGCGCCCGCCATGATGCCCGGCCATTTTTTTGTTGCAGTTTGGCCAGGGCCAGGTTTCAACCCGCCACCCTCGGTATATGGGGCTGGCACATATATTAACATTTTCTCCTGTTACATTAACAAGTAATTGTCTGTTTCTTGAGAATATTAAACTTTTTTTGTATTTTTAAATTGATACAGCATAGCTATACATATTGCTTTTGTAGATTTTTTTTTTTTAAAGAGACAGGTCTTAGGCTCGGTGCCCATAGCACAGTGGTTATGGTGCCAGCCACAATGCACCGAGGCTGGCAGGTTTGAACCTGGCCCAGCTAAGCTACAATAACAACTGCAACAAAAAAATAGCTGGGTATTGTGGTGGGCGCCTTTGGTCCCAGCTACTTGGGAGGCTGAGGCTAGAGAATTGCTTAAGCCTAAGAGTTTGAGGTTGCTGTGAGCTGTGACATCATGGCACTCTACCAAGTGTAGAGAAAGATCTTGCTCTGTTCACTAGGCTGGAGTGCAGGGGCATATAGCATGATCATTACTCACTGTAATGACTCTTGGACTTAAGTGATTCTCTTGCCAAAGTCATCAGACTTGTGGGCTTAAATGATCTTCCTGCTTCAGCCAGGCTTTCAAGTAGCTAAGAATATAGGCGTGCACCTGGCTAATTTTTCTATTTTTTATAAAGATGAAGTCTTGGCCTCCCAAAGTGTTGGAATCATAGGCATGAACTAGCGTGCCTGGGCTCAGATTACTTTTAAGGAAGAAAATATATGATTCTTTTTTTTTTTTTTTTTCCATTTCTTTATTTTTTATTGTTGGGGATTCATTGAGGGTGTAACAAACCAGGTTACACCAATTGCATTTTTTAGGTAAAGTCCCTCTTACAATCGTGTCTTGCGCCCAAAAGGTGTGGCACACACCAAAGCCCCACTCCCCTCCCTCCTTCCCTCTCTTTGCTCTTCCTTTTTGATTTCATTTCTTTTTTTTTTTTTTTTTTAAGCAGGAACTCAACTTTATTGTGTCAAGCAGCCGCTTATATAGAACGTGGGGAAGGGGCGGGGAAAGAAGGCGGGGGATGGAGTGCTTGACAGGGTTGGGCCAATGGCCTGGTACCACATTGGCTGTATCTAGGTAGAGGCAGTTTCAGGCCGGGCCTTGCTGAGTCATTGCTACCTGGAAGTAGCTGGATGGATCTACTTCTAGTCAGGCTCGGGAAGTTGCACTAGGCCTCAGGCACATGGCAGGGCGAAAATATATGATTCTTTTTCTTCTTTTAAGACAGAGTCTCATTATGTTGCCCTCGATAGAGTGCTGTAGCATCACAGCTCACAGCAACCTCGAACTCTTGGGCTTAAGCAATTCTCTTGCCTCAGCCTCCCAGGGAGCTAGGATTACAGGTACTTGCCACAGCGCCCGGCTATTTTTTTGCTGTAGTTGTCGTTGTTAGCAGGCCTGAGCCAGGTTCGAACCCGCCAGCCCCAGTGTTTGTGGCCCATGTCCTAACCACTGAGCTAGGGGGCACCAAGCCAGTATGACTCTTTTTCTATGAAGGTCACTTTTTTCACAGTTATACTTTACTAATGATTTTTTTTTTCTTTTGGAGATAGGTTTCTTATTCTGTTGCCTAGGCTAGAGTACCATGGTATTAGCCTACCTCGCAGCAAATTCAGACTCCTGGGTTTTCGCAATCCTACTGCCTCACCCTCCCAGAGTACTAGGCTTATAGATGTGAGCCACTGTGCCTGGCCCTGGAGTTATGCATTTTAAATTCTTATATTTAAAGGATTTTCTGTAAATTCTTTATTTTCCAGTAGATATTATACATGGTATTAGAATTTGAGATGGATGCCTTGCTGTGTCACCCTGGCTAGCTCACTGCATCCTCAAACTCCTGGGATCAGGTGAATCCTCCTTAGCCTCTGTTGGAGCTGGGATTGCAGGCCTGCACCACCATGCCTGGCTCATTTTCCTTTTTTTAGAAATGAGGTGTCACTGTATTTTCTAGGTTATTCTATTTTTTCTTCTTTTTTCAGTTTTGGCCGGGGCTGGGCTTGAACCCGCCACCCCCGCTATATGGGGCTGCACCCCACTTCTTGAGCCACAGGATATTCTAGTATATTCTTGAACTCCTGGCCTCCATTGATCCTCTGGCCTCACCCTCCCACGTAGCTGTTATTAGAGGCATGGACCTCTGTGCTGGCAGCTGTAGTCATTTATTTATTTATTTATTTATTTATTTATGTATTTATTTATCTATCTATCTATCTATCTATCTATCTATCTATCTATCTATCTATCTATCTATCTATTTATTTGAGACAAGGTCTCACTATGTCGCCCTTGGTAGAGTACCATGGTATCACAGCTCACAGCAACCTCATATTCTTGGGCTTAAGCGATTCTCTTGCCTCAGCCTCCCAAGTAGCTGGGATTACAGGCACCTGCCACAACACCAGCTATTTTTTTATGTTGTTGTTGTTGCAGTTGTCATTGTTGTTTAGCTGGCCCAGGTCAGATTCGAACCCACCAGCCTTGGTATATGTGGCTGGCACTGTAACCACTGTGCTACAGGTGCTAGGCCAGTAACAGTGGTTTTCATTTTCCAGTCTGTTTGTTGTTTCCCCACCATGCAGGTAAGATAAAGTTGGGCTCTAAACTTACTCAAACCTGGAGTTTTAATTTTAATGTGGTCTTCCTTTTCCCTTATTATATGAGGAGCATCCCTAGCTCTGTAGGCCACCTGGCAGATTTTTTTGTCTTCTTTTACAGGCTTTTTTGCCCTGTGAAAGAATCTGATTTATATAGGGATCTCGATTCTAAACTCTATTTCATATGGGCTCAAGCTTTATCTCCTGCCTCATGGAGGTTATTCTGTGTCTTATCAGACCTGATGCTACTGCAAATGTTGTATCTGCTCAAGTGCTCTGGCTCTAAGCTTCTGCTATGCTTCTGAATCTAGGAGTTCAGAAATCTACTTCAGCACATTTTTTCCTATTTTAAATTATCCAACATCTCTAGGTGATTAAAAGGTTTTCAATCTTGTCTCTTTTTTTGTCACCACCTATGTGTGCTTATTCTATGATTATGTGTCTTTTTTTTTTTGTTTGTTTGTTTGAAACAAAGTCTCACTATGTTGCCTTGGTAGAGTACCATAGAGTCACAGCTCACAGCAACCTCAAACTCTTGGACTTAAGTGATTCTCTTGCTTCAGCCTCCCAAGGAGCTGGGACTACAGGTGCTTGCCAGCCTCGGTGTATGTGGCTGGCACTGTAACCACTGTGCTATGGGCGCTGAGCTGATTATGTGTCTCTTGAGAAAAGAAGCATAGAGTCAGTTAAATTATAATTTTCTAATTTGTGTTTTAAAACAGGTAGAAAATACTATCCGATGGAGGATTCGCCGGGATGAAGAAGGAAATGAAATTAAAGAAAGCAATGCTCGCATAGTCAAGTGGTCAGATGGAAGGTGAGCACAAATTGCCTGAAGAGTATTATGGTGCCCACACTGGGCTATAAAGGGTCAATTTTTAGCTTTGGTTTTTTTTTTTTTTGTTTTGAGACAGAGTCTTACTCTGTCTCCCTGAGAATGCTGTGGCGTGATAGTTCACGGCAGCCTCAAACTCTTGGGCTCAAGTGATCCTCATATCTCACCCTCTAGTAGCTAAGACTACAGGCATGCACCATGACACCTATTTAGTTTTCTATTTTTAGTAGAGATGGGGTCTGGCTCTTGCTCAGTCTGGTCTTGGGCTCCTTAGCTCAGGCAGTCCTCCTGCCTCGGCCTCCCAGAGTGATGGGGTGACAGGCATGAGCCACAGCACCTGGCTAGAATAGGATCTTAATTTGGTGCTACCTTTTTTTTTGTTTGTTTTGAAGAATTTCCGTTACTTTATTTATTTTTAATTTTTATCTAATTTTATTTTATTTTTAGAAATGGGGCTTATTGTGTCACCCAGGCTGGAGTGGAGTAATGTGGTCATAGAGCTTACTGCAACCTCAAACTCCTGGGGTCAAGCAATCATGTTGCCTTGGCCTCCCAGTTAGCTGGGACTACAGGGTTGCATTACCACGCCCAGCTAGAATTTTCATTACTTTAATCCCTGAGATTGCATAGAAAATCTGAGAGATATAAATAGGTAGTTGGAAATCATGCAGGCTAGAGGGAAATGTTAAAGGAGGCCAAGAATGTGATTATCATCTTTGGCTGTAGCACTTTAGATCGGAAAAGTTAGGAATACCCTTCCCTCCATTACATACTGCTTACAAGTAACATTTTGGAAAAATTGACTTTCATATGGAATGTAGTAGAATTTGGTAGAATCACAGGATGTGTTAACCTCTATGTAGTCACTTTTCTTACTATGACTTTATTGTTTTTTTTCTTTCTGAATTCTGTGTTAAGAAGAGAAAGGAGCAGTTGAACCACATTTTAATGAAATAAAATGGTAGAGTAAAAGCTTTCTGACTACAGTGTATGAAATCTTTCTTGTTTCCAGCATGTCCTTGCATTTAGGCAATGAAGTGTTTGATGTGTACAAGGCCCCGCTGCAGGGCGACCACAATCATCTTTTTATAAGACAAGGTACTGGTCTACAGGGACAAGCCGTCTTTAAAACAAAACTCACTTTCAGGTAACTCTTCTTAACAGTGTGCTATTTGTTATGGTAAAAACAGCAAAACATAGATGTTTCTATAATGCCTGACCCAGAGGATGATTCACTGAAGAGCAAGGTCTGGTTCTCAGTTCTGAAAGTTCGAAGGCTTTATTGTCAAGTAAACTACAAGTTGCTGTTTCTCAGGGAACCAGATCGTGTTAACCAGACTGACAAAAGACTATTATGTAAACCAGAATGTCAATTTATTAATTCTAGTGATTATTATAAGTGTAAAAAGCCTAGAATATAGTATTTGCTAGTCATCATGTTCTTTCTTTTTAGTAAATTGATCTAGGAGGCTAATTGGTAACTAAAGGTTGTTGGCATGCACACAATCAGAGGAAAGGCAGTGAGCTGGTGGAAGTGAAGACTAGGGGTCGTTGCCTAGGGTGCTGTGTACAATGTCACTGGGGGCATGTCCCCCGAGCAGACTGGAGTACCCAGGTCGGCGGGCGAGTGCATCCCCTGTCTAGACACTGTAGGTACTACACTGTGTTCTCGGGTTTCTTTTTCTGAGTAGATCATCCTCCTTGGGTAGTGCTTGTCTTTAGGGGAGGCACAAAAATATTGGTATGATTTTGCTTTTTAAAGAACTGTAAAGGTCAGAGTCCAGGCTTTAGAATCAGCCAGGCCTGTATTTGAATTCTGTTTCCATTTGTGTGATCTTGTGCAACTTTCTCAACTTCCCTTTGCCTCAGTTTCCTAATCTGTTAAAATGTAATAATGCTGTCTCATAATGTAGCTGCAACAGTTAAGTTAAATAACTTGTAAAACACAAAGCATCCTGTTCATAGAATTCATTTGATTCTGCTTGAGCCTTTGTTGCTCTAGAATAATGGTTCTCAATCTTCCTAATGCCACAGTGTATTTTCATTGTTAAAAAGGGGTCGCGACCCACAGGTTGAGAACCGCTGCTCTAGACGCGGCTCACGCTCTACAAGCCTTTACTACTCCAGCCTTCTGTTTTTTATTTTGTTCGTGAGATAAGGTTATCTCCCCATGATCATATCAATGTACGCAGCTATGATTTAATTAAAAAAAAAAAAAAAAGTTATCTCTGTGAACCCCAAATGAAGAAAGCTTAACAGTCTCCCATCTAGTATATTCTGTTGAGTGTCCTTGCCTAAGAAATAGTCATTGGCTTCTTGTTTTCATGATGTGGGTATGACTGGTTCATAAATGTATTTCTTAAATAGTGGGACATTTTGTGTTTATTTCCTTGCAGACCTCACTCTACAGACAGTGCCACACATAGAAAGATGACTCTGTCACTTGCAGATAGATGTTCAAAGACACAGAAGATTAGAATCTTACCAATGGCTGGTCGTGATCCTGAATGCCAGCGCACAGAAATGATTAAGGTATGTTTGCTGAGCTCTATCCTGGGATCCTTTTTTATATTAAGAATAATATTTCGCCGGGCGTGGTGGCTCACCCAGCGCTGTGGGAGGCTGAGGCGGGTGGATTGCCTGAGCTCAGAGGTTTGAGACCAGTATGACCAGCAGTGAGCCAGAGTAAGACTCCATCTCTACTAACATCAAAAACAGCACAGAATCTCCAGAGGAATAAGAGAATGAACAACAAAAAAGGGTACTTCAAACAAGGAAGAATGTACAAGCAAGTTGAAATTTAAAAAAAAAAAAAAAAGAAGAAGAATATTTCCCCAAACATTTGCTCATAATCTCTTATTGGTCCACCTATTCCCTTCCAACTAACATGAATAGGGAGCTGGATTCATTTCCTAAGTATTTGCCGAACAGTGGGTTATGTGATGATGGAAGTAAAACAGTTAAAGGGCTAAGCTTATCTCTCACCAGGTCCTGAGCATTCTGCAACAAATTGGTTATTGAATGATAACTTTCATGTATGTCAGGGATCATCTGTGCTTGGTTTAGATCTGTATCAAAAGTAAATAGAAATGCTAGAGAGGAAAAAAAGAAAAGAAATGTTAGAGAGTAGTCTAAATCAGAGAGTATTTCAGGAGTTTGAACAGGCAGTACCTTGAGTAGAAGCTGGCAAAGAGTAAGAATAGGTTGTGGGGTCACTTTTTAAAAGGTCAATTTATAACATTCTACCAGGTTGATTTTCAAATTTGATACAAGTGTCATTTAGGCACAAATTCAATTCTGGGACATTGTACTTAAATGATGGAGTGCGTGCTAGTATTGGCCATTGGCCTTTGGTGCAGCACTTGACTTGAGAAGCCGAATGCAGTATTACGGGCTAATCATTCCTCCTTTCCTTCAATCCCCACTCAGTCTTGGCCGAGGCCCAGCCCGCCCTACCTGCTTACACTCCTTAGTGCGTCAGGGCCTGGTGAGGCTGAGACAGTCCAGCTGGTGGAGGCCCTTTTTAACTAATCTCTCTGTCAGTCTATGCTGAACTTTTGGCCCTGAGCCCCTGCTTTTTTCTTGACACCATATTTTGTTCATGAAGACAGGTTAACTAAACCTGATCCAATAATAGTGTCTAACCCAGTGGTGTGTAGAGGCACTGGCTTTGGAACTGGCTTCTTGCTCCATTTTCCCGCCTTTCTGTACATACTAGGGGAGCTGGAGGAACCTGCAGATTCCAGTCTCTGTATTATTGGAAAAGCCCTCTGAACCACTGTGAGAATCCTCCTCTCATGTCCTCCACATCCCCATCTTCAATGGAAATGTGGACAAAGAGTCAGCTAGCTTGTTCTTAGTTCCTGGACCACTGACTCTAACATCAGTACAGCTACATACTATTTAGAGCAACAGTCTTTTGCATAGAATTTCTACCAACAGAATTAGAGTTATATGTAATAATGTAGAACATTCAAATGGAAAGACTTCAAAGAAATGCCTGAATATCCCTGGCCGCATGTTCCCACCACCACCACCAAATCCTGTGCATCAAGATACAAAATGCCAGCAGGCAGCTCTAAGGAAATGAAGGCTCTACCTTGTGCCTCCGGGACCCTCCCTATCCTGTCACCAGGAGCTATGGAGAGCTCTCTGGGTTGAGAGGCTGAGCCCAGAATATCTGAGACCCCTCTGGGAGTTTGGTGCATCCTGGGCAGGTCAGGTATCTGGCTCAGGGATGAACAGAAACAGCCTCTATTGCCCTCGGGAGTCAATTCAGGTGTCCAGTGGGCATGGGTGGGGTTTCTGAGGCCTGTCGCTTTGCTCTGGGCTCTTGAATGGCAGCACAGAGGATGGTGCAGCTCCTGAGAACACACCTGTGCCAATTCTTATCAGCTGGGGAGGGGGGACTCCTTCTGCCTCTTCACTTTTGTGTGTGTGGTAACAGGTGTAAGTGGATGGAGATAGCTGTTGTGTTATCCTGGACTGGGCATTACATACTCTTTGTAGTAAAAGTGGGTTCAGGTGGGCATGAAAGTGTTTTTTTGTTTGTTTGTTTGTTTGTTTTTGCAGTTTTTGGCGGGGCTGGGTTTGAACCTGCCACCTCTGGCATATGGGGCTGGCGCCCTACTCCTTTGAGCCACAGGCACTGCCCGAAAGTGGTTCTTTTTAAAAGTTGAATAGTTTATTCCCTTCTTTACAGAAAGAAGAAGAACGTTTGAGGGCTTCCATACGTAGGGAATCTCAGCAGCGCCGAATGAGAGAGAAACAGCACCAGCGGGGGCTAAGTGCCAGTTACCTAGAACCTGATCGATATGAGGAGGAGGAGGAGGGCGAGGAGTCCATCAGCTTGGCTGCCATTAAAAACCGATACAAAGGGGGCATTCGAGGTGAGACTGGTGCAGGATTCGCATCATTTCAGGGTTTTATCTTTGCATAGGGTGTAACTGAATGTCAAACCACTGCACATGTTATTTTTTAAAGAACCAGTGTTAATACTGAGTGATTGATTGGAAGGCCTGGTTCTTTCAGGTGAGTTTGAAAGGTAGTAACTCTCTTGTTCCACTTTTGGTTATCCCAGGATTCGAAAGTTTGCCACTTATATTGGAACTTTGCTTCACTTTTATCCCATGATTTGAAAGTTTGCCACTTGTATTGGAACTTAGCTTCACTTTTTATTTTTTAGAGACAGAGTCTTACTCTATTGTCCTTGGTAGAGTGCCGTAGCATCACAGCTCACAGCAACCTCCAACTCCTGGACTTACGTGATTCTCTTGCCTCAGCCTCCTAAGTAGCTGGAACTACAGACGCCCGCCACAACACCCAGCTATTATTTTATTGCAGTTTGGAGAGTTCAAACCCTCCACCCTTGGTATATGGGGCTGGCGCCCTACTCACTGAGCCATAGGTGCTGCCCTGTAAGCCACAATTTTTTATTACTAATTGGGAATTAAGAAATTAAGTTATTCAGAGAATATATGTTTTCTTTCATTCTTCCTCCTTTACCTTTCCCTGAGTTCTGCTTGGCATATTCCCTCCTTTCACAAGTATTAATAATTTATAAGATTAACATTTCTTCTGTCCATACTGAATCCCAGGCGAACACCCAGTCCTTGATGTGCGCCCTGTTTGATTCTCATAACAACATTAGGACCTGGAAATGGAGATGTTGAGAGGTTGAGTGACTCACCCAAAGATACATAGTTTTAAGTGACCTTTTCTTTTCTTCTTTCTTTCTTTTTTTTTTTTGAGACAGAGTCTTACTTAGTCACCCTGGGGTTGAGTGCTGTGGCATCATAGCTCACAGCAATGTCCAACTCTTGGGCTCAAGCCATTCTCTTGCCTCAGCCTCCTGAGTAGCTGGGACCTACTACGCTACAATGTCTGGCTGTTTTTAAAAACGAAGTCTCCCTCAGGCTGGTCTCGAACTCCTGAGCTCAAGCATTCTGCTCGCCTCAGCCTCCCAGAGTGCTGGGATTACAGGTGTGAGCCACCTCGCCTGGCCTATCAGTGACCATTTCTTGAACCAAGTTCATCTGACTTTTAAGTCACCTGTCTTAGACAACTGCATCCACCTCGTTCTCACCCAGAGCTTTCCCCACAGCCAACATGATGTGCTGAAAAGCAAGGTTGGGCCGGCCCCCCGACCCTCCCTGCTCTAAGCTCAGCCCTGCCACTCTTTAGTTGTGTATCTTTTGAAAAGTTACAAAACCTCCCTTAAATTCTGTTACCTCATGGGAAAAAGCACAAGTAATAGTACTTACAACATACAGTTGTTTTGAAGATTAATATAATACATTTAATTTATCTTTGCATAGTTCTTATATAAAGTTCTTAGCCCCAAACCTGCACATAACAAATGCTAAATAAATGTTACTCCTAAAACTGTTGTTATTCTTGCCCCTCATTAGCTCTGGGCAAGAGAATTCCCATCTCTAAATATCACATGCCTTGTCTGTAAAATGAGGCCCTAATACCTGCAGTCCCCAGGTTACAAACAAGATAGGTTCTGTAGGTTTGTTCTTAAATTGGATTTGTATGGAAGTTGGAATAGGTATGCTACCTGTAATAGCCTCCATTTGTAAGTGAGAGTTGTACCTAAGTCAGTTATTTATAACTCAAGGACTGCCCATACTCCCTGGTTTTACTTCTGTAGAGCTTTAGGCATCACTGTACAAGGGAAGGTGTACCCAGTGTGACTGTGTATTGTGGTTTTGTCCCTGTTAAGTGT
The DNA here is from genome assembly GCA_963574355.1 of Loris lydekkerianus. NCBI lineage: Eukaryota > Metazoa > Chordata > Mammalia > Primates > Lorisidae > Loris > Loris lydekkerianus. The sequence goes on along the minus strand of CAUYPK010142135.1, from coordinate 19,326 downwards.
TCATAAACACCCAGATTTCTCTTTTTCTGACCATCCCCATGAAACTCTCCTATTCTCACAGTGACGGTACTTGGTCTTGGGGCTGTTGAACCTTACCTACCTATTACTTATTCTAGAACTGTAGCAAAGGGACCTCTTCTTTTTTGTTGATGCTAATTTCCTATAGAAAAAGATTGTGGAAATAAACCACACAAAAATTAAATAACATCCCCCCCTTGAAAAAGGATGCTTGTATGGAGAGAGGTGTATAATACTCAGTTCAGCAGAGATTAAAAATTTAACGCACAAGTCAGATAGGCGGGGAGTGGGGAGAAGAGGCCTTTGGCCTCTGAAGGGAGAGGCTCTTGGACTGGAGTCTGCTGTTCTGATCCCACCCAGAGGTTCACAGGGGCTTGAGCAGATTTGTGCCCCTCTCTGTATGTCCCTTCCAAGGGTCCAGCTGGCAATTGTTTTTTACAAGACCAGGAAGCCACCTTCTTGCCTTTTATCTTGAGACCTTACTTTGTTAACTTACCCGAGGAAAGAGTGACTCAGGCTTTAATCGCTGACCGTGGAACCATGGGGTATTGACCTCTATAGTCACTTTGCACACAAACCTTTTTGATTTTAGGGTTTTTTGTTTTTTGTTTTTTAATCTTCAAATGCTAGACTTTTTGGTCTTTAAATTTGGTCAGATTTTTGTATTTTGAAAGAGTAAGTCTGTTTTATCTAAATATATGTTTATATTTAAATCAGAAATGTTATAATTATTTGGTTCCTCTGGGGAAAAATGTATAGAAAGAACTAAAGATACTTACCAGAAGAATAATCTAAGAGTGAATAGATAACTGTCTTGAAAGTCACTCATAGGGTGGCGCCTGTAGCTCCGTGGGTAGGGCGTCAGCCACATACACCCAGGCTGGTGGGTTCAAACCCGGCTTGGGCCAGCTACACAACAATGACAACTGCAACAAAAAAAAAATAGCCGGGCATTGTGGCGGGCGCCTGTAGTCCCAGCTATTTGGGAGGCTGAGGCAAGAGAATTGTGTAAGCCCAAGCGTGTGAAGTTGCTATGAGCTATATAACAACATGGCACTCTACTGAGGACGACATAATGAGACTCTGACACACACAAAAAGAGAAAGTCATTCATAATCTAATTGCTTTGATTTCAGAGGAACGAGCCAGAATCTATTCCTCAGACAGTGATGAAGGATCAGAAGAAGATAAGGCTCAAAGATTACTCAAAGCAAAGAAACTCACCAGCGATGAGGTAAGACCAGATGTATTGGGTTGTAGGGGTTTACTCCATACCCAGGAACCAACTCCTGGGAATGAGCAGGAGTGCAGACAGATGTCTCCACACTTCGGAGATACTTAATGAGATGCAGTAATAAGACTAGGAGTGGCCTTGGGGATGGTCTGATACCTATGCTGGGGTGGGTCTCAGAAGGCTGCCCAGAGGAGGAGACCTCTGCTGGATGCTGAAGAATGAGCAGAAGCTTGAAGGCTCACAGGCCCCGGGTGGACTACTACAGGTTGATGGCAAGCAGTGCAGGGCCCTCAGGTATCAAGGCTCATGTAGGAAGCCCTGTTTTATTGGCCATACCCACCCAGAGTGGAGTTCTCTCAAGCTGAGCTGGGACACAAAGAAGAAGAGAGGAGATTGTGCCTCAGAAGCTGCAGACTCTCACTGTTCTGAGTTTGAGTAGATGTTCTTTTCTTTTCTTTTTTTTTTTTTTTTTTTGCAGTTTTTTGTTTGGCCTGGCCAGGTTTAAACTCGCCACCTCTGGTATATGGGGCTGGCGCCCTTCTCCTTTGAGCCACAGGCGCTGCACGATTTTCTTAAATATATGTTTCTTTATTTGCTGTATGCAATAATTTGGATAATTTCCAGAGACCACTTTTGCTTTTTCCTCCAGTGTTTGCTCGCTGAGTGGCTCAATGGACTTCCTAATGCTGACATCTTACAAGTTGGAGTTACAATTTTCCTCAATAGCTACTTTTTAGGGTAGTGCCTGTGGCTTAAGGAGAAGGGTGCTGGCCCCATATACCAGCGGTGGCGGGTTTGAGACCGGCCCCAGACAAAACTGCAAAAAAAAAAATCTGTTTAAAAAAAAAAAAAGCTACTTTTTAGATCCTTTTTAAAAAAATAATGGTATTCTTGAATTTCACCTTGATTTCTATTTTGTATTTCTTTTCATTGATTCTGACTGGGACTTTGTGGATTTCCTAAACCTGTGGATTGGTATCTTTGACCAGTTGAAAATTTCTCAGCCATCCATTTTTCCAATACTATTTTTGCACTGGTCTCCTCCCTTCTTTCCAAAACTCTGATTAGCTGCATTTTATTCCTTCTCACTCTGTCTTGACTTGTAAGCTGTTTTTCATATTTTCCACGTCTTTGTCTCTCTGCATTGCAAGACATTTCTTCAGATCCTTTCAATTCACTGCTTCTTTCTTTAGCTTTGTCTTCTATGTTGTTTTTCTTTTTTACTTTATCTTTGGTCTCTGGAGGTTTAGTTTCTTTTTCAAATTGGTCATTTAGAAGAAGTGTCCTGCTGCTTGGTCCCATATTTTCAGTTTCTCCTTTTATGTGTTTCAATATTTTAAACCTACATGTATGTATTGTCTGTCTGATAATTCCACTATCTGAAATCTTTATGTGTCTGACTTAATTGCCTTCGTCCCTTCAGAGTGTTATAACAAGGCATTGTGGACTGGGTGAAAGAACAGAAATTGGTATCTCAGTTATGGAGGCTGGGATGTCCAGGATCAAGGTACTAGCAGCTTTAGTGTCTGCTTAGTTCCTCTTTCCTGGTTCATAAATGACCACCTTGGTGTATCCTCACACAGTGGAAGGGATAAAGTGGGTCTGCTGGGCCACTTCGATAGAGGCACTAATCTCACTAATGAGGGCACTGCCCTCAGGACCTAATCATGTCCCCAGAGGCCCCTACCTCCTAATTCCATCACTCTGGGGGTTAGGATTTTAATTATAAATTTTGGGACATGAACATTCACCCCATAGCACTGCATTCTATTTCTGTTAGCCCTGTCTCATGCTACTTTGTTTTTCTGTGTTCTGTGACTGAAACACTGATTTACTGAGTACCAATGGGGATTTTTGAGACCTACATTGATGGCTTCCTCTGAAGATGAAGTTCTGCTTCTGTCAGGTGCCTTGGTCATTGGCCACTGAGGACCGCTTTGAACTACATTCTCTGAATAGGTATCTTTGGATGACCTAGGAATTATGAATGTTGAGTGGTGGTTATGAATTATCCTAGAAAATTTCATTCTTTAAGATTGGAAATTATCCTCACAGTCATTTATAACAGAAGTTTATATATTAAATTCTACTGACCTAATCTGGCCTGCTGCCTATATTTTTAAAATAAAGTTTTATCAGACCCCACTCATGCCATTCATTTATATATTATTTATGGCTATCTGTTTGCTTCAGTGACTGAGTTGAATATTTACAACAGAAACTGAGAAATCTAAGATACTCAGCCCTTTATTTTAAAAATCTTCACTGAATCCTGCTGTAGAGAAGCAGGGCTGGGCTTTTTTCTAGTTTACTTTTACACTCAAAAAGTAGTCCTTGGGCGGCACGTGTGGCTCAAAGGGGTAGGGCGCTGGCCCCATATGCCAGAGGTGGCGGGTTCAAACCCAGCCCTGGCCAAAAACTGCAAAAAAAAAAAGTAGTCCTTTGGAGGCAGTGCCTGTGGCTCAGTGAGTAGGGCATTGGCCCCATATACCGAGGGTGGCAAGTTCAAACCTGGCCCCGGCCGAACTGCAACAACAAAAAAAAGTAGTCTTTTAGGGTCTGCTGTTAATCTGCTCAACTTGTCTTTTGTCACCTGTCCTCTACACCCTGCAAGGCATACATACATACATACACAGCATAGTTCATGATCATGGTTTGGTAGCTGTCTTCGGGAGGAAGCTGCAGTGCTTTTTTTTTTTAGAGACAGAGTCTCACTTTATCACCCTCAGTAGAGTGCCATAGCGTCACAGCTCACAGCAACCTCCACGTCCTGGGCTTAGGCGATTCTCTTGCCCCAGCCTCCCAAGTAGCTGGGACAACGGGTGCCCACCATAACACACAGCTGTTTTTTGTTGCAGTTTGGCAGGGGCCGGGTTCGAACCGCCACTCTTGGTATATGGGGCCAGCGCTCTACTCACTGAGCCCTAGGCACCGCCCATGTCCCTAGGTTCTTGCTTTTACCTCTAATTTTTGGCCTCTGACCATACCTTATTTTCTTACTATCTCATTGATTTGCTCATATTTTATGTGTCATTGTTATTTTCAGAAGATGAATTCTTCAGAGTATTTTTCTGGCATATTGTAGGTGATGTATGTTGTGTTCCTGTTATCCACAATTTTAAAGTATTTTGGGCTTCCATGAGCTCCTCTCTGTTTTATTTTTATTTTTTGAGATAGAGTCTCAATCTGTCATCCTCAGTAGAGCACCATGGGTGTCATAGCTCCCAGCAGTCTGAAACTCTTGGACTCAAATGATCTTCCTGCCTCAGCTTCCCGAGTACTTGGGACTACAGGTGCCTACTACCACACCTAGCTATTTTTTAGAGACAGGGTCTCCCTCTTGCTCAGGCTGGTCTCAAACTCCTGAGCTCAAGCAATTCACCCGCCTCATCCTCACAGAGTGCTAGGATTATAGGCATGAGCCACTGTGCCCAGCCTCATGAGCTTTTCTCATGTGAAGCAGAATCCTGTTCTTAGGTTATTGTTAATCACAGTATTTGATATTTTTCCATCATTCGTGGATGTGACATGCTATGGAAGATAACTAGATAAAATTTGTCACATGAAGTAACTTCTTAATGACGCATTTACAATATGTTGAACTGTTGGCAAACTGGCCTCGTCATCTAAGCAGATGCTATTTATTTCTTGGCACGTAGAAACTGTGACTGGAAATTGAGAAGTGCCGTGGGACTTCTGCTTATTCCTGGTATTCTCAGAAATGAAAATTTAAAAAAGTGATCCATCAGATACATTCTTTTAGGCTGGGCATTTGCAAACTTGTAACTGCCTGATTTTAAAATGCCTCTTGGGAATGGCCTTCTAGCTAGCTGTCTATAATAGGCCTTCCCTACCCAAACACTGTCTCTGAGGTCTTCCTGCAACGCACCCCCCTCCTTTCCTGACAACAGAGTTGGCTTCTGCCTGGTCCTCCCCATTCCAGCACAGCCTGTTTGTGTTACCCTAGTTTGAATCCTGGCTATGGGTTACAATGGAAGGGGAAGAAAAAGGGAAGGTCTTGCACTAGTCCCTGTCCATGCTTGACACACTAATGTAATGCACACCCACACATCAGGAGTCTGGGCATGCCTCTGAGATGTGGGGGAGTTTCAGACCCCAACTTCCACTCCAGAAAATCACCATTATCACCAGAGTATGCCTTGGTATAGGGGCAAGGGCAAGTCTAGATTAGAGTGAACTGGATCGTAGAATTTTGCTGCTACCCTATCCCACTTGTGTGGCCGTGGACAAGTCATCTCATCTGGTGCATGACATCTGTGCGTGCTGTCCTGTAAAGCTGTCACATTATGGTGAATGACCGATACGAAAGTGGGTAACACTGTGACATGGACTAGCTCAACAGGAAATGCTACTTTGCCCTCTCCAACAAGGTCCAAATTACTAAAAAGGAAAAGGAAGAAAATGTAAAGGAGAGCTTTTCATCCTCCCTCACTTTTGCAAGCAGTAAAAATTTCAGAAAACCTAAATTACTTCAAAGGTAGAGAAATGGGTAGGAGGAGAACCTGTGTGGATGGTGTTCTGTGCTCCGAGGATCTGGGAAAAGGCAGAGATCTAAGTTGAAAGAAACACATGGAAACAGTGGAGAGGAAAGCGTCAAGGCCAACCCCAGCTTTCCTAGACAGAGAGGCTTCCTGCTGAGAAGCGTGGGTTAGAACGTGGCGCCCAGTGGCCTCTGTCTCCTTCCTCTCCCGCTCTCCCACTTGGAACCTGCATTCTTCCCGTGGCCACCCTGCCTTATCTTCCAACTTGTGGACTGCCTGTAGGGACCTGCCTTCGTGACTATGTTAGCAAGCTTTCTCTAAGGATATTTTGTCATTTGCTGCATTTACATATGCCACAGGGATCTATTCCAGTTACCTTTAGTAAGGCGGTGTCCACATGCATAATTTCACAAAATGAAATCATCATCCCAGAGGATCTCCTCAGCTGAGTCCTGCAAGTCTGAGGAGCAACACGCCTGGGCAGTATGTGACCGCGCTTGCCCGTGGCTGCCCAGGAAGTCAGGCCTGGGCGGTTTTCCAAGGCAGAATTCCCCAGCTTCTCACCCCCATGGTAGATTCGGACTGGTGCTGATTAGGCTAATTCAGCGGAGCCCTGACCACCACCTGTCTGTTGCTGGTGTCTGTCAAGGGTCCTTGAGGGCAGGCAGGCTACACGTCTTTTTAGAACCACCGTGCTAGTTCTTTTAACCTCTCGAATTCAGTCTCATGAAGAATTTTAGAGCTGAAGAGATCAAACATGCTAAGGCTTACATGTGGGCAGGTTACCAAGAAACTGTGCTGGCGCGTAAAGTGTTTAAGATAAGATTCTTCAGTTGAAAATAAAGGGCAAATAGTGTTCATGGAATGTACTCTTTGTCTTTGCTGATGTGGGATTGGGAGAGAAGAATTTGGATTTGTTCCATGTTGGGGAGTGGAAAGGGAGGAGCACTTGTCACACCTTGAGGGGAGGAGCCATCTTTCAGTATTGCTATTGGGGTGACTTTCCTGTAGACCGCCCAGGATGTCATAAGTGGAGCGGGATTTGGCCTGGATTCATTTTCCCCTTTGAATTCTCCTGTAGCTGGCACTTCAGGTCTGCAGGTGTACATTTAGGGTATTAGGGCAGGAAACGAGTATGAGATGCTGTCTTACCCTCAGAGGACTAACCCTGGGGACCCCCAGGAAGAAAGCGGGTATGCCAGGCTGCTCTTCCTCCGGTAGCATCCTGTGGTCACAGCGGCAACATGCCCAGCTTCCCCAACTGCAGCCTTTAAACCATTTGTTCTTTCTATTGAATTTATTACATTTTTGGTGAGGGGGCTGGTTACTGGCATTCTGGAGTGTCATATCAGTGTCAGTTCATTTTAATCAGTATTTGTTTTTTTTTTGTTTGTTTTGAGACAGAGTCTTATGCTGTCACCCTGGGTAGAGTGCTATGGTGTCACAGCTCACAGCAACCTTAAACTCTTGGGTTTAAGTGATTCTCCTGCCTCGGCCTCCCAAGTAGTTGGAACTACAGGCGTCCACCACAACGCCTGGCTATTTTTTTTGTTGCAGTTGTTGTTTTAGCTGTCCCAAGCCGGGTTCGAGCCTGCCAGCCTCGGTGTATGTAGCCAATGCCCTACCCACTGAGCTATGGGTGCTGCCTGATATTTGATGTTTTTTAGATGTTGATGTATCTGAATAGCTTCCTGAATTATTTTTTTCTATTACAATATTATTCAGAATTATTATTATTATTATTATTCTTTTGAGACAGTCTCAAGTTATTGCCCTGGGTAGAGTGCCATGGTGTTACAGCTCATAGCAACCTCCAACTCTTGGGCTTAATTGATTCTTTTGCCTCAGCCTCCCAAGTAGCTGAGACTACAGGTGCCTGCTACAACACCCAGCTGTTTTTTGGTTGTAGTTGTCATTGTTTGGCAGGCCCAGGCTGGATTTGAACCCACCAGCTCTGGTGTATGTGGCTGGTGCCCTAGCTGCTGAGCTATAGGTGCCGAGCCTAGAATATTATTCAGAATGATTTTAAATAGAGGAAACATGTGTATGGAAGGCCTTTTAATTTCTTTAAATATTTTCTTAGTCTTGGTGCCGATAGCTCAGTGGTTAGGGTGTCAGCCACATACACTGGAGCTGGGAGGTTTGAACCTGACCCAGGCCTACCAAACAACAATGACAACTACAACCAAAAAATGGCCAGGCACTGTAGTGGGCACCTGTAGTCCCAGCTACTTGGGAGGCTGAGGCAAGAGAATCGCTTAAACCCAAGAGTTTGAGGCTGCTGTGAGCTGGGATGCTACAGTGCTCTACTGAGGGCAACATAGTGAGACTCTATCTCCAAAAAAAAAAAAGTTCTAAAAACCTTGATGATGTGAGTTTTGAGTACATCTGAAACAAGAAATTGTTATAAAAATATTGAATCTTTAAAATCCTGTGTTTTAGATAATGAAATAGGTGAAATGTTGTGTGTAAAATAACCTGATCATGGTAAAATCATTCCAATAGGACAAGTGGTTATACAGGCTGAACTTCCCTGAGAGAGCCCCAGGCCTTCCCAGGGCACACTGTCCAGTTCCTGCTTTCCCTCCTATACAGCTGTTCCCAGTGAAAGAGGAGCTCGTAGCTGCTACTCTCTCACAACTTCCCTCACAATCCATGGGGGTCTGCAGTTGGCGTTTTGTAGTTAGTTTGTGATGAACTTTGCACAGTTGTCATTTTAGACCATCTCTAACACTGTAGATCTGAAAACGGGACATGACCTTGACCACTGGTTTTGTTCATCTGGTACATGTTCTTATTAAAAGTGACTTTGAGTTTTCAGAGCTATTTTTGATAAACTATCCTAGAAATGTTTTCTGTTGACTTTTAGATTTACAAAAATTTCATGTTTACAAGCTACTTTGGCAGCACACATTACTAAAATCCAAAGGATACAGAGATTAGTGTGGCCCCTGTGCAAGGATGACACAAAAATTGTGAAGTGTTCCATATTACAAAAATCTGCAATTAAAAATTTTATCTGTTTAGGAAGGTGAGCCTTCTGGAAAGAGAAAAGCAGAAGATGATGATAAAGCAAATAAAAAGCATAAGAAGTATGTGATCAGTGATGAAGAGGAAGAAGATGATGATTAAAGTAGGAAATGTGAAAACATTTTATATATTTCATTGTATAGTTATAAATATGTAAACATGAGGTTTTATGACTGAAATTGATTGATTTGCTTTTGTGTCATTTTAATTGTAATAAAAAATTAAAAGCATGTCTCTGTATTCAAGAAATCTACTTTTTCCAAAGCAAGTTTGTTTTAATTATTTATTTATTCATTTATGTATGTATTTATTTTTGAGACAGAGTGTCATTTTGTCATCCTTGGTTGAGTGCCATGGCGTCATAGCTCACAGCAACCTCAAACTCTTGAGTTCAAGCAGTCCTCTTGCCTCAGCCTCCCAAGTAGCTGGGCCTACAGGCACACAATATAGGGCCCAGCTATTTTTATAGACGAGGTCTTGATCTTCTCACGCTGGTCTCGAACTCCTGAGCTCAAGCAATCTACCAGTGTTGGCCTCCCAGAGTGCTAGGATTACAGGCTTGAGCCACTGAGTCTGGCCTCAAAGCAAGTTGATTTAAAAAAATACAGAGATGGGATCTTGCCATTTTACAGGCTGGTCTTGAACCCTTGGCCTCAGGAGATCCTCCTGCCTCAGCCTTTCAAAGTGTTGTGATTATAAGCATGAGTCACCACAGTCCACATCCAGATGATTTTGTTAATACTTTACACAGTTTTAGATTTTCTTCAGTTTCTGCTGCTCTGCTCTACTCTTTTCCTCCTATCCTCTATAAAGAAGCATTCAACCAGGGCTGAGATTCTCACAGTTCCAGAGCCTGGAGAAATCAAGATGTTGATAGGGCCACGTTCCCTCTGAAGGCTCTTAGAAAGTATCCTTCCTAGCCTCTTCCTAGCTTCTGGTGGTTCCTAGCAATCCTTGACTTATGACAGTATAACTCAAATCTCTGTGTATGTCTTTATTTTTAATTATTTTTTGAGACAGAGGCGCTCTCTGTCACCCCAGGTAAAATGTCCCGGCGTCATCATAGCTCACTCTAACTCCTGAGCTCAAGTGATCCTCCTGCCTCAGCCTCCTAAGCAGCTGAGACTACAGGTGCGTGCCACCATACCCAGCTAATTTTTTGTATTTTGCTAGAGAAAGGGTCTTGCTGTTACCCAGGCTGGTCTCAAACTCCTGGGCTCAAGCATTTCTTCCACCTCGGCCTCCCAGAGTTCTAGGATTATGGGTGTGAACCACCATGTCTGGCCATAGTAAAAACAAAAAAAAATTTTTTTTGAGACAGAACCTTAAGCTGTCGCCCTGGGTAGAGAGCTGTGGCATCACAGCTCACAGCAACCTTCAACTCATGGGCTCAAGCAATTCTCCTGCCTTCACCTCCCAAGTAGTTGGGACTATAGGCGCCTGCCACAATGCCCAGCTATTTTTTGGTTGCAGCCATCATTGTTGTTTGGCAGGCCTGGGCTGGATTCGAACCCGCCAGCTCAGGTCTATGTGGCTGGTGACTTAGCCTCTTGAGCCACAGGCGCCGAGCCCATAGTAAAATTTTTAAGATATTATATTAATGTAGAAAATCTGTAATGAACAAAAAATCGACATTTTAAATAAAGATAGGATCTAACAGGTCTAGGACTAGGGCAGCAAGTGAGAAAAGTTATATAAGGGCAAAGCTGGATTATGTCTTTAAGATTATCAATTTTTGCTCAGCACCTGTGGCACAGTGGTTATGGCACCAGCCACATACACAATAGGTGGTGGGTTCGAACTTGGCCCAGGCCAGCTAAACAACTGTAACAACAGCAACAAAAAATAGCCAGGCGTTATGGAGATCGCCTCTAATCCCAGCTACTCGGGAGGCTGAGGCAAGAGAATCGCTTAAGCCCAAGACTTTGAGGTTGCTGTGAGTAGTGATGCAACAGCACTCTACTGAGGGTGACATAGACTCTGTCTCAAAAAAAAATTATGAATTTTTTGCGTTAATTTTTATTTTTAAAAAGTACTGCATTCCAGGGGCGGTCCCTGTGGCTCAAAGGAGTATGGTGTTGGCCCCATATACTGGAGTTGGCGGGTTCAAACCCACCCCCTGGCCAAAAACTGAAAAAAAAAGTACTGCATTCCAATATCGTTTATCTTTATGAGATTTTGGTGTCCCTTGTATTTGCTACAAAGGTGAGTGTGTCTCATTGTCGCAACCTAGGTGTGCTCCAGCTGTCTTAGAGCATGGCAGCTGAGTTCCAGAGGCTGCTGGGAGTGAGAGCAGCTGAAAGTGGTATTAGTGCTCTTGTACTCCCTTGTAAGACCTAGCACTGAGAGTCACACGACCTGCCTTCCTCCACATTCTGTTTGTTAGAAATGAGTGACTAATGTGAGCCATTTTCAGAGGGTGGGGAATTTGATTCTTCCTGATGAGAGGAATGGTAAAGAATCTGCAGCCATGTTTTAGATCCTCCGCATGCACACGTGCCTTCTATGTAGTGCTCTGCCACACACATCAGTCTTGTCTTTACCCAGAGCCTCCATCTCTACTCTGCTTCCTTCCTGGTGTTCAGTCTAGTTTGGGAGTGGTGGCTGTGGGAGGTCTACCCTGAACCCTGGTGATAGAGAAAGAAAAGTGACATCGAGAGAGAAAGGTCCTGAGTCACCCTGTCATCATGTCACTCTCCTAACTCAGACATCTTCAGGGCCTTATTATTTTCTGGTTTATCAAACCGAAACTTCAATGCTTGGTTCTGAAGAGCCTTCATTGTGGCTGGGGTGCGGTGGCTCATGCCTGTAATCCTAGCACTCTGGGAGGCCAAGGCAGGTGGATTGCTTTGGCTTAGGAGTTCAAGACCAACCTCAGCAAGAGCAAGACCCCATCTCTAAAAATAGCCAGGTGTTGTGGTGGGCACCTGTGAGCCATGACATCATAGCACTCTACTGAGGGTGACAAGTGAGACGCTGTTTCAAAAAAAAAAGCTTTTACTCTGACTCTATTGTTTCCAAGGGGACATAGTGGAGGGTTTTGTTTGTTTGGTTTTGTTGTTTTAAATTTTACTAGCAGACACTTGTGTGTCGGTTATTAAGCGCCTGTCTCCCATCTCCACACCCAGCCCTCTGTGCCTGGCAGACCCTACTCAGGCTTTGCCAGCTGCCCCCAGTTAGGGGGCGCTAGAGGAAGACTGGAGCCTGGATAACGAGGAAAGGATTGCTCCTTCCTGTTTGTTTATGGAACTTTCTGGAAGCTTCCTGTTGACTTTTTATATAAGGGGGGCACCAACACTTCACCTCAGCAGAGGCAGCCGCTGAATCCAGTTTGCAGTTTTATCAGCAGCTTCATTTTCCCGTCCCTGAGAGCCATCAGTACCAACTGGACAGCTACTCTTCCTCAGGTATGAGCTTCACCTCCAAAGGGCCCCTTATGTAAATTTTATTTTTTTTATTTTTAATTTTTTTAGAGACAGTCTCACTTTATCACCCTCAGTAGAGTGCTGTGGTGTCACAGCTCACAGCAACCACCAACTCTGGGGCTTAGGCGATTCTGTTGCCTCAGCCTCCCAAGTAGCTGGGACTATAGGCGCCTGCCATAACGCGCCCGGCTATTTTTTTGTTGCAGTTTGGCCATGGCTGGGTTCAAACCCACCACCCTCAGTATATGGGGTCAGCGCCCTACTCACTGAGCCACAGGCGCCGCTCCCCTTATGTAAAAATTTTTTTTTGCACCTTTTGGCTGGGGCCGGGTTTGAACCCACCACCTCTGATATATGGGGCCGGTGCCCTACTCCCTGAGCCACAGGTGCTGCCCCTGTTGTGTAAATTTTGAAAGATTAATAATTCCACTCTTTCCTGTATTCCCACAGCCATGCCTGTGTGTGGGCCCTTTGAGTTCTTCTTTATCATTTTAGTAACTTAGCCAATACCTTTAAACCCATTAACAACTTTTAAAAATAATCCGTACTGACTAGAACCTGACTAAATGGTGAGGAAAAAACCCTCAAAGATTGAATTTGGGGATTGGTTTGGTGAAGGTCTGAGCTCTTCACCAATAAGAAATGGGCCTGAGATCTTAAACATTTACCTCCAAGTCAATCGGCATCAATGGTGCGGTTGCAGAATTATAACGTCAATCGAATTCTCAGCCTTTGTGAGTCTCTCATGTGAAAGTTAAGACCATGATTGGGAAGGAAACCAGTAATGGAGATGTTTTGGACTAAAAATTTGTATCCTCCTAAAACTCATGTTGAAGCTCTGATCCACACTCTCCAGTGGATGGTGTTTGGTGGCAAGGTTTTTTGGGAGATATTAGGGTTAGATGAGTTTATGATATGAGTGCTGGGGTTCCTCAAGTGTCTTTAAAAGAAGAGGAAGAGAGACCAGCGCCCATTCTCTTGCTATACAAACAAAGAAGGGGTCGGGTGAACTCACAGCCACATGGTGGCCACTTACAAGCCAACAAAAGCGACCTCAGACTGAAACCTACCTTACCAGCACCTTGATCTTCCCAGACTTTGGAACTGTGAGAAATAACTTTCTATTGTTTAAGTTACCCATTCTATGGTATTTTGTTATGACAGCCTGAACAGACTAAAACCGGGAATATGTGTGGACTCAGATGAGGCTGAAAAACTCAAATTTCCCACTCACTCTGAGCTTCCCTTGCCTATAGGAAAGCTTGCCTCCCTGTTTCTGAGGAAACTGTCGCTTTGTGTGTGCGTGTTTTTGCTTAAAAATACTTTAATAACATCACCTGGGGGCAGTTCTCATTCTTCTCAAGATTCACCCAGTCAGTGCTGTCTGACTCACCTTTTCATCAGTAGACCCAACACTAGGATCTTATCAGGCTCCAACAAAGCAAGCAGAGTCTGAAGAAGTAGCTTATATATACGAGTAGAATGATAAGATTTTGCTAATAAATACAGGCAGAAGCCTGGGACCAAATTAATCCATATGGGTACACTTACATATTCTGGATTCAATGTGTTAGTGAACGATACTAACTTGAGTAGTTAACAGAACCCAATGGTACCCTACATTGAATGAAGTCGAGAGGCCAAAGTTTCCCCGGCATTACATGGAGGAGGGACTCCAAAGACTTAGGAGATGGGAATGTTGGAGTAGCCTTATCTTGTATGATCTGCGTAACACCCATTCCCTCCCCCAACTGCTATATCTCCTGAGAGGGCTAGAGATCCTCCCTTCACTAGGGCATTGAGAAATGTATTAGGAAGGGGAGGACATGTATCCTCCAAAAGCTATGGGCAGGTAGGATGGGAGATGCTGCCTCTGAGATAGGATTCCAGGACAGAGGCCAAGTCGCAGTGCTTAAATCCCACAGCCAAGATGATGCGTCTGTTACTAGAGAGTGGCAGGAGTGGAGCAGTAAAGCAATCAGAATGTTTTGATCGGCAGAGATTTTGAGTGGTAGCTAATTGAATAGAATAGATGGGCAGGCTACTATAGTGTTGCCTGACATAATTGTATATTTGTGGGAGTACTTCAGGATCCTTCCTCAAGGGTACCCAATGTCCCCTTCAGTTATATCAACATCCTCTCGAGGAAGAATCCTAAAGCACTGCCACAAGTATATGCTGTAAATGTTCCACAAAGGACACTGCAGCCATTTACTAAAGTGGCTATGCATTGGGGAAAGGAAATTTCCAGAATTTGAGAGATTTCTACATACCGGCTCAGTTAATGCTCATTCTTGGAACCTAAAACACTATGGTGGCCCACTGTTCAAAGTGGGACTGACAGTGGCAAGGAGATAGGTTAAATTTTAGCTCAAGTTCAACTCCCACTATGCCCAACAGATTTGCAGATCCTCCTTATGATTACTTACCCAGTTTTTTTTTATTTTTATATTTTTTATTTTTTGCTTTATTTTTTTTTTTTTTTATTAAATCATAGCTATGTACAATGGTATGATCATGGGGCTTCATACACTAGTTTCACAGACCGGTTGACACGTTTATATCACACTGGTTAACATAGCCTTCCTGGCAATTTCACAGTCATTGTGTTGAGATATTTACATTCCACATTTACTAAGTTTCACATATACCATTGTAAGATGCACCACAAGTGTATTCTTACCAATCCCCCTACTTCCACACACCTCCCCCCTCCCTCCCCTCCCTTTCCCCCTTCCCCCTATTCCTAGGTTGCAGATGGGTTACAGCTGGGTTTTTTTTGTTTTAATTTAAATTTTAATTTTTTTAAATCTTTGTGAGATTAGGTCTTACTATATTGCCCGGGCTGGTCTCAAACTCCTAGCCTTGAGTGATCCTGCTGCCTCAATCTCCCAAAGTGCTGGCATTACATGTGTAAACTGCTGTGCCCAGCCTCCCCAGTTGTTAAATATATGATTGGAATAGATGTATTTTGTCAACTGAGAGATACCTCATGTTGTCTTTCTAATCCATGAAGTAAGCACCATAAAGTGGGAAAGACCAAGTGGAAATCCCTGGACCTTCTTTATCTTACGAGGATAATAAACCAAAAAGAACACCTCGGCCTGGAGGGAACTGCCGAGATAGATGAATGACATTATCAAAGATGAAGAAGAAGCAGAGGTGCTGATACCTGATACATCTTCCATTGATCGCACCAGTCTGAGCTGTGCAGGTGTCAGATTGATCTTGGAAATGATGGGTTATCTTAAACCTAATCAGGTAATGACTTCCAAAGCAGCTGCTATCTCGTATGAACATGTTTATTGGAACAGATCAACATCCACTGACACCTGGTATGTGGCTGTTTACCAGACAAATGCTTCAATATGTAAGGACAAACAAAAACAGTTTGCTTTTACTTGTTAGACCAATGGCACAACTTCAGTCTTGCCTCCGAGTTACATGGACTCACCTGCACTCTGCCATAAAGGAGCCCACAGACCTCTCCATCCTTTCAAGATCGCACACATCACACTGGTCCTCTGTGTCAATGATGTTACACTGATTGGAGCTGATGTGCAGGAAATAGCAAGCTCTGTACTTTAGATGCCTTAGTAATTATGTAAACCAGAGGCGGCAGGTAAATCCCAACAATATTCAGGGGCTTGTAACCTCAGTGAAGTTTTGGAGGGGAGCAGGCATTAAATGGTCTGGATATCCCCTCCAAAATGAAGGGGTACGTGCTGCCCTTGAGCCATCTGCCATTATAAAAGGAGGTTTAGTGGAGCGGCACCTGTGGCTCAAAGGAGTAGGGCACTGGCCCCATATGCTGGAGGTGGCAGGTTCAAACCCAGCCCTGGCCAAAAACTGCAAAAAAAAAAAAAAGAATGTTTAGTGGATCTTTTTGGATTTGGGAGTCAATGTACACTTTATTTCACTGTGCTACTTTGACCTTTTGCCAAGTAAAGCATAGATGCTGCCTATTTTTAGTAAGGACCAGAGTAGGAGAATGTTCTGTACTAAGTATGGGCCATAGGGCAAACTTCTTCACTTGGGCATGATAACCCAGCAGACCAACGATGCTGGCTGTGTCTGTGGGGAACACTGCGCTGTGTGAATCCTCTGGCCAGGATCAGTGAGAGGCTCTTGGGCTTTGGAACATACCCATTCCCTCTTTTGTAGATAATTCTCCCTCTTTTTGAGACAGTCTTTTTTCTTTTCTTTTTCTTTGTTTTACCTCCCCCCAACCCTACCCCTTCCCCTTTTTTTGAGACAGAGTCTCACTCTGCTGCCTGAGGCTAGAGTGCTATGGTGTCATAGCTCACAGCAACCTCAAACTTCTAGACTAAAGCAGTCCTCCTGCCTCAGCCTCCCGAGTAGCTGGGACTACAGGCATACACTCGTACACTGAGCTAACTTTTCTATTTTTGGTAGAGAAGGGGTCTTGCTTTTGCCCAGGCTGGTCTCAAACTCCTCAGTTCAAGCAATCCACCTGCCTTGGCCTCCCAGAGTACTAGGATTACAGGTGTGAGCCACTGTGCTCCGCCCATAGATAACCCCTTTTGAGAAACAACTACTGGCTTTCTTCTGAATGCTAATTATGGGAAATCAAGTAACCATCCAGCCTGAGCTTCCCACCCTGAACTGGGTGTTCTCTGTTCCACCAGCTGTAAGGTTGGGCCTTGTATAGTGATCTAGCACCTATCTATCTTCTGGATCCAGAAGGCATGAGAAAGTTTCTTGAGTAGGTGCTAGACGCCTCCTGAATTGCTTCCTCTGTCTCCTTCTCCAAAAGCAAGAAGCCTGGTTGCAGTTATCCTTAATATATTTACTAATTTTGTTCAGTCCCCCATATGCAAGTAATAAAATGACTGTGAATCTGCTCAGCTCTGGGCCACACACAGCAGCCCTGCAGGCCAAGTTCCCATTGAATTAACAGCTCAGAAAGCTCTACTCATATTGAGAAGGTTGCAGTACTCATAGTTGAAGACAGGGGCAGCAACTCTCCAGACACTTTAGATACAACACCCAAGAAACTCCAAGGGAATGAAGTAACGTATCATGTACTTAGGTGTACGGTGCCAAATGATTTAACATTTAATACAAATGTGGATAAATATGGACAAAACGGGCTTCTGTGAATTTTCTCACAGTGAGGATGCACTAGGGATAGACTGATCCTAAGCAGCACTGTTGTCAGATGCTGTTAAGTTCTATTTCTGTTTTGGTTCAGAAGTTTGCCCTTTGTTGCTATGCATTATATTTCAGCAGGAAGCCCTGGCAGCTGTTGGTTAACAGATGTCTTTGTTAGGGGGCCACAATCACAAAGCTACCGTCAACTCTACTTTGTGACAACCTGGGGGATGACAACAAGAATCAGGATAACTCCTTTGAAGATATCTTTTTCTTAGACTTTATAAAGTGGTCTGAGTTATGCCTCTAGCTGTATGTTGTTCATGGTACACTAAACTTACTTACCCACATTAATTGGTTAAATGGTCCTAAGCAATGGTAGCTTTTCATGTTCTACAAACATGTACATTTTTGGCCCTGGCTTCTGATGCTATAAAAGAAGTTTCTTAGGCCAGGTGAGGTGGCTCACGCCTATAATCCCAGCACTCTGGGAGGCCGAAGCAGATGGATTGTCTGAGCTCGGGAGTTCGAGACCAGCCTGAGATAGAGCAAAACCCGTCTCTAAAAATAGCTGGGCCTTGTGGCCCGTGCCTGTAGTCCTAGCCACTTGGGAGGCTGAGGCAAGAGGATGGCTTAAGCCCAAGAGTTTGAGGTTGCTGTGAGCTATGATGCCATAGCACTCTACTGAGAGCAACAACGTGAGACTATATCTCAAAAAAGAAAGTTTCTTTTGTATACTTAGACCGTCTTTAAGGATGCATTGTTTTTCAAAGCCAACAATTCTCTGAAAACAGAGAATCTACATCTTTCCTAAATTGTTGGAAAACCTACTTAAGGTTTTTGAAGGGTAAACACAAGTACAATTTCTCTAAAGAAAATATCACAGTGGCTCGGCGCCCATAGCTCAGTGGTTATGGCTCAGGCCACATATACCGAGGCTGGCAGGTTTGAACCAGGCCTGGGCCTGCTGCACAACAATGACAACTGCAACAAAAAAATAGCCAGGTTGTTGTGATGGGCACCTGTCCTCCCAGCTACTTGGGAGGCTGAGGCAAGAGAATCGTTTAAGCCCAAGAGTTTGAGGTTGGTGTGACCTGTGACGCCACAGCAGTCTACCCAGAGTGACATAGTAAGACTAATTCTAAAAAAAAAAAAAAAGAAACCAATGATTTTGATTAAATCCTGTAACTGACGACTACCACTAAAAAAAAAAAAAAAAAGAAAGAAAAAGTGTGTGGTGTGTGCGTGCAAAAAAAGAAAAGATGGCTTGGCGCCCATAGCACAATGGTTACAGCACCAGCCACAAACACCAAGGGTGGCTGGTTCAAACCTGGCTCAGGCCAGCTAAACAACGACAACTGTAACCAAAAATAGCCGGGCTTTGTGGCAGGTGCCTGTAGTCCCAGCTACTTGGGAGGCTGAGACAAGACAATCACTTGTGCCCAAGTGTTTGAGGTTGCTGTGAGCTGTGTTGCTACAGCACTCTACCGTGGGTGACATAGTGTGACTATGTCTCAAAAAAAAAAAAAAAAAAAAAAGAAGAGAAGATATCACAAGTCTGTCGTGTTAATTGACTTATTAAAAGAAAGAAAGGCCTATTTATTTATTAAGTATGCCTACCTATCAAAAGCTAGCAAATCCATATAGACCTGGAGTTTTCTCTTTTGGAAGGTTTATAAATTCAGTTTCTTTAATATAGAGGACTACATTTATGAAATAGGTTGTCTATTTCTTTCTGAGTGAAATTTGATAGTCTGTGATCTTTATAAAATTGGATCACTTAGTCTAAGTTGTTGAATTTATGTGTATAGAATTATTTGTATAATTCCCTCATTCTTTTTTTTAATTAATTAATTAATTAATTTTTATTTATTTATTTATTTATTTTTATTATAGATAAAAATATGCACCATAGATGTGGCCCAACCCATCACCCTCCCTCCACCCAAACCTCCCCCCTCCCTTCCCCTTCCTTGGTCCTTTCCTCATAGTCTTGTGGTAT
>CAUYPK010142132.1:0-26401 GCA_963574355.1 Loris lydekkerianus | reverse complement strand
ACAAGGGTACATGTGAAACTTAGTAAATGTAGAATATAATTGTCTTAACACAATAACTAAGAAAATGCCAGGAAGGCTGTGTTAACCAGTGTGATGAAAATGTGTCAAACTGTTTATAAAACCAGTGTATGGTGCCCCATGATCGCATTAATGTACACAGCTATGATTTAATATTAATAACAATAATAAAGAAAGCTATTTCTCCCAGGAAACCCTCCCTGACCTTCAGAGGTCACAGTATCTCCACAGCGCCGGCCACATCGCATCTTCTTTATTGCCATTTCCTCTCTCTTTATTTGGAACACCTTACAGAGAAGGGCTGGCTCTATTTGTCTGTGTACCCCCAGAACAATGCCTGACATGAAGAGGGTCCGTCTGTGAGCAGAGCAACTTCATTGTGTTCACAGGCACATGCTCAGTGCCTAACACAGTGTCTATTGTGGATTAGGCACTCTGCAGATGGACAGATAGCCAAATAGAGAAAGTAGTCAAAGGGATGTTTGAATAAGTGAGTGATGACCTTTGTTTGAGGACCTCTAATGCTGTTTTTCTTAAGTGATGAGCAGCAGCTAACGTTTTATTTCCTCCAACAGATATTATATAAAGTCTTCCCTTCCCCCAGCCCCCAGAAATTTTAGCCTGAGCACGAGGTGCCTCAGATCCTTGCCTCCCTAAAATATGCTGGATAATGGTCCCAGTTCCAAGCCATAGCATGTGGTACACAGGGCACAGGGCATGGCAGCAGCTCATTCCCTACAGAAGATTTAAAGCTTGGGCAAGTTACTTACCTCTTACAGTTCAGGGAACTCAATAATATTTCCATGATAAATTATTATAGGTCCAAAGGGAGAGTGGAGGTTGCATTTTTCATGGCCCACTTCCATACCACATAGCTATGCCTCCCATGTATAATACCAGAAATGACTTTGCTTCAATCTACATCTTTATTCTGTGCTCAGCATACAGTAGAAGCTTCTGAGGAGACTACCCAAGCCAGGGTCACAGGGTTTCATACTTAAGATAAAATAGATTATTTTCCATTACAGCAAATCTTTTATACCAGAAGCCAACTGCTACTTAAATAACAACTTCAGTGGATAATAGAAAGGCTCTATGAAGAATGTTCACGGATGTAGCATTTACAATAGACTCTAATCTTTTGTTCACATAAGAAACTTGTTTCTCACTCAACTTTTCTGAGTTATAAAAGGATACATTGGACTTGGTATCACATGAAGTGAGAGTGCTCCTCTATCCTTGCAGTGTTAATAATAACGGTAGCTATTATTATATTATTATTTATTATAGCTGTGCATTATTTCCCCAGCACAGGCACACTCTCTCTTTATAGATTACACTTAATGCTTCGAACAACTCTACAAAATGAGTATATTATTGTCCCCATTTTTTCAAATGAGGAAACTGAGGCACAGAGAGGTTAAATGTCTTGCCCAATATTACACAGCTACTAACAGGCAAAAACTGAACTCAAGCCCAAGTAAGCTTTCTCTAAACCCATGTTCTGCCTCTTAAATGTAGTAGAGAGATTTTATTATCTGCTACTTAAGACATGTGATGATCAGGAAATCACCTCCCCGCTCTGAAGTTCACTCTCCTTCCTTAAAATCCCTTCCAGAATTACCATTCTATAAGCCTAAATATGCTAATAGGTGAACAGATTTTCTGAGGTTGTCTAATACTGAAACTTACAGACACCCAGCGGTCATTTGGTCCTTGTTTCTTCATTGGAAGGTGACTGGAGTGTTCCAGATCTAGCTGTCTATGCCTTTTCCAGCTAGCACTAATTTTTGCTCTTCCTTCATGTATCTTCCTTTGGCAAAAAAGGCAGATCAAAGACTCTGCCATTCTTTTTGAAAGATTGATACTTTGTCATGCCTAGCAGAGTGCCAAGCATGGCTTTGGCATTGAGCTGTTCTTTGTAAACAAAAAGGGCACTTTAGGCAGATTCAAGTGAGCCTCAGAAACCATCCTCCAAATTGCGGTTGGCTCACAAATGACTCTCTACTTAGAGAGACCATTTCAAATACATGGAGAGTAAATCACAAGCACTCTCTGGGGAGTCCAAGGTAGAAGATAACTCCCACTCTAATCCATGCCTTTCTAACGAACTAGGAAGAGTCTCCTCATTCGTTTTTGAAAATTTTATAACATATTATTCTCATTTATTTTGTGAGCATCTTCAGAAACATCCATAAAATATATCAGGAAAAAAAATCAGAAAAAGAATAGCAATGAAAAATAGTTTTTTTAAATCTAAAACTGGTGTGTGTATATGCATCATTTCAAAGCATTTTATGCCAATTATCTTTCTTCTTTGTTACAGTGATCTTGCAATGGGTTATGTGAAGATAAATCCCTGAGAATTGCTGAAGCAAAATCATGTGAAATAATGTAGGTGAAATTGCTTGTGAAATAAAAAGATCCATTTTCCATTAAATGTAATATTCTTGTTGATATCATAATTATGCTGTCTCTGGGTAAATAAAAGGATATTAAGGCAAAGAACAGCAAAGTAAGTGGCTTAAAGTCAGGAAATGAGCTAATATTAAGGTTGGAAAACAAATACGCAAATATTTTTGAATACTTATTATATGCCAAGGGTTTATATGTTGTGCAATCTAATATTCATACCAATTATTGGATAATAATTACATTATTATTATTATTATATAATCTTTATTTATAAAGTTAGGCCATTACTTACTAGAAATTAGGAAAAAAGCTGAGGCAAGTTACTCAGATTTAAATAAGGTAGACATGAGTCACTATGAAAGTTTTCAAACAGACCTTGTTATGGTCCATTATTTCACTTTCAAGAAACACAGTTGACAGCATCCTTTCTGATTCACCCCTGCGAGCTTCAACTTACTTGACTTATCAGTGTTTGTGGGTGGGGGGTGGGGGTGGATTTATTTGTTTCTGTCTACAGAGATTTTTACCTTTCTTGATTTTTGTGTGTTTCAAAACTTTTGTAATGACCTACATAGATGGAAAAACAAAGATTTGCACCTATGCACCTGACCCACATTTTTTTAGTGACTGTGCCCTGACTTCCTGAGGAGGTGCCATCTTTAACACCACTCTGGGTACCAGTGCCCTCAGCCTCATTCACACTCACATGATAAACGCATACCCACACCCCCCAGTCCTATGGGAGATCATTTAAAGGAGCTTTTTAAATTGACCAAATTTGGGGAGGAAAGAGAATATTTTCATAATCAGAAAGGAAAAATATGTAATTTATATTTGTAATATAAGAACATCAATAATTAATGAAGAGTGATACTTTTAAGCACACATGATGTTAAATAATACAAATATAAAATGATATAAACTATACTCATATTTCTTTGGTGGGCTACTCTTATAACAAAAGGATGAAAAACGAATCTCAGTGATAACACTTTGCACATGAAAGCTAATCAACTACCTCATCCATCAGTAAGTGTAAAATCTGTGTTTCTGAATTTTAAAAATATATATTGAGTTAGGTGAATCTTTAGACATCTTCACCTTCCTAACACCTCGCTTCAAATTTTTCAACTGAATGTGCATTTTTACCTAGGAATGCCAAAAGGAATTTTTATACTGAATGAAATAAAAATATATGCTGCTGACATATCTAAACCAACATTGAAAATCACAGTGAGCAAAATTCTTTTTTTTGTTGTTGTTTGTAGGTACAATTCTATTTGAAATCTTTCCTGAAAGATGGTGTGCTCCCCTCTTGCCAGCAGAACCTACATTTAAATCCCAGAGTTTGATTACACATTCCATGGTACTGACCAGAGAGTAGTCTTTTTTCCAAATGATGAATTTTCAGATTGATTGACCATTATGGCTTGTAGGACTTCTGCATGAGCCCTAGCAAAAGAACACAGACCTGTGAGTAATAAAGCAGCCCCCACTGTGTTGACTTTCTTTAAAATGTTAGCCAACTTGCTGATACGAACTGTCTGTACCAGGGATACAGAGAATAGTCTGGAAGGATAAAGGAGAGACCTTTAATCATTCAAAAGTGTAACAACACAAATTTATCTCCTGGTTCACAGCCCACCTACTATCACCTTTAACTCACTCCTAGTATAGGGTTAACTCTTGCCACATAAATACTCATTGTGTAAACTCTCTCAGCTCCCTTTAAAATAGCAACTGAGCACATGGTCACCTGCTCCCCTTTCTACCTCCTCCTGAGAAAGGTTAAAAGTAAATTGGAATGAGTTCTGTAGAGTAGAGACATTGAGAACTTCTACCCGAAGTAGACTCCAGATCAGAATTGGAACAGACTGGGACTCAGATAAAGTAGATCTATTTGACAGAAAAGGGTGTCCTGAGTTCTAGAACCATCTATAAAACTTTTCATTCTTTTGGTTCACTTAGGGATGAATAATTCAAAGAGTTGAGGAGAAAACCAACTTATGAAGAAAACATGAGATTGTTCTGCCTCTTTACTGTGTTAGGTAGAAAAGTTTTTAATTGACGTGGCATTTGCTTTACATTTCAATATGTGTTCAACAAAGATAATCTGTAGAAGAAAAAAATTGTTGAGACATAGATAATTAAACTGGAATGTTTTCCTATACTATTAAACTGTTCCCATAAAAACACATCAGCAGTCAATGCCCCCGATTTTAAAACAGAGTACTTGTGCTTCCTAAGAGTATTGGCAGGATCGCAAAGGAGAATAAACCACTTGACCCTTCTGTCAGCAAAGGAGAAGGGTATTTCTATAAGAATGGACACTTTATTTTTTTTAGGAAGAGGATCTAGACCAGTGATTTTCAACTGTTGTGCCGAGAGAGAAACTTAACTGTCCTGCAAACATTTTTAAGATCATTAATTAAATTATTTTTGAAAGAAGTTCAAAGCACAGCAAGTTTATTCTAATTTTTTACTCTATTTTTTTTTTTTATCACCATAATTTAAGTATGCCATGGAAGTTTAACTATAGGTTCAAGTGTGTCATGAGATTAAAAGGGTGAAAACCGCTGATCTAGAGGAATGTAAGAAAGGCAGGTTCACCCAACACGGCCATTACATCTACTTGTTCCCTTGTCCCGTCAGCGTTCTTTCCAGCACTCTATGTATCAAGAACTCGTCTTCTGGTGTGGTTGCGCAGGCAATCCTAGCAGCAGGAATCAGTACTAGCAGCAGGAGTCAAAGCTAAGAAAACAACCTGGTGCAAGTGAAACTTAGCAGGATGCTTATGGGTGAGGTGGGAGGAAAGGGTCTATTTTTATAACTTTCTTCTCAATTAGAAGTACAGTTTCCGAGCTCTTATCGCCTCAGACTTTGGAGTGGTTTTTATTTTGTTTTAGAGTGAGTTATATTATTGAATAATCAGACACGAGTGTGGAAATGTTAAAAAAAGAAAAAAACTTTTCTTGGCCCTTGCTTCCCAAAGGGTGGTCCCAGGATCAGCAGCCTCGGCAGCCCCCAGGAGCTTCCTAATTGGAATACAGAATGCCAGAAGCTGCCTGGACTTACTGGAAGGGCACCAGAAACACCAGGCAATTTTTATGCACGTTAATATTTGAGAGGTGCTGGTCTCAAGGATTTTTAGTGACCCAAAGGGATTGAGAAGGTAGATTAATTGCCCCTAAGGCCAGAACTCACACTGTCTGTGGACAGCAGTTCTACGTTGTCAGAGAACAGAATAAAAGGAACCCAGTGTGTACATTACTTATGGAGTAATGGCTTATATGATAGCACACTGTTAATTAATTACTTGGGCACATGTTTGCACACTATATCTCAAACCTCCAAGAAAAGGAAGGGAAGAGGTAAGGTGGAAAGGAAGGAAGGAAAAATTAAAGAGAAAGAGAGAGGGAGGAGGAAGAAGAAAAAAAGAAAAGAGAGAAAAGGCTCACATTTTCTTTTGCTTTATTTTGACCATGCATCAAGAACCCTTTTACTTATGGAACCTGTGATTGGAGCCCCCCACCACTGCTATCCCCAGACCCATAACTTCCGTTTTTCTTCCTGCAAAACTAAAAAAGTAATGAATATTGAATAAACGGTGTGTGTGACACACATGCAAGGATGAAGTTTTACAAGTAAGATCTTGGAGCAATAATAGAAGTTGAATTGATGTGATGCTATTTTAAGAAAGAAAGATGAAAAAGGCTTTGTAAGTGGTCTTTACAATAGTGAGGAATTGGAGATTTAGCTAAAAGTTTCCTGCACACAAAATCAGATCATCTCAAACACATATGGGGAAATTCTTGCTGGCTCGAAAGTTAAGAAGAAGAAAAGCACACAGGAAATTAGCCTGCCACTTGGGAAACTTTCCCTGATGCCCTGTCACAGAACAGGTTTATAAAGAGACAGAACAAAGGGTGACCTGACCAGAAAAGATATAAAGGGCTGAGGGAGGTAACAGAGGGAGGAGAGGATAATGAACTTATTGCCTGAATCAATGAAGGGATTCTTATGGGGCAGGAGATACTTGATCGGTTTATTTCCACATCCATAAAGAATCAAGCAAAAAAAAGAAAATCCCTTAAGTTAAGAAAAACTTAGATCGAAAATTAAGCACGGTGTTTTCTAGAGAGACTTAACACTGGTTTAGGGTTTGGAAACTTGCAGTAATTTGCACTATGACCCTTCTCTTGAAATAACTTTCTTCCAGTGATATTTCTTCCAACAATAATCAAAATAAACAATATTTGGGAGAAGGATGTAAGGAGGCAAGAAAGATGTCTCTTGGCACTGTTGAGGGATATTTATGGGCTGATTACGTACAGTCAAGTTTCATATTTCAGACAACCGTTCTGCTATGCTATAACCTCTGTCTGAGTCATGGTGGAGAAGGAGCAGGAGAGATCAAAGTCAGCCTGAATCTATTTACTAAGGATGGAAGGCTCCACTGTGAGGAAGTAGTGAAGTTGTGAATAAACTTGTTAAGGATACCAAGGCTTTGGAAAGCCTGGAAAAGACAGCAGACACCATTAGTTCTGAAGAATTCAAGATATTGCCTTTGGGGACATGAAAGACCTCCCAGCTTTATACTTCATGAACCTAAAATGATGTACTCCTCTATGGGTATACCTACCAAAATGGACTATTAAACTTTGCTGGAAACTGTTTTCTGTTCACCTTTAAATGCATTATACAAATTGAAAAGTTCTGTTTTTGAAGATATGCAGGGAAAAAAACCCCAAAATAATCCTTAATAGAAAAAAAAATGTCAGGAAGCCAGGATAGTGACTGCCTATAAAAATTAATAAGCTCAGCATAACATTTCAGTCAGGGAAAGGCATTGCTTACAGACTGATGCCTGTATATCTCACTGAAGCAGCATTGTTTTAAAATTTCCCCAGCCTCAGAAGATTGCATTAAGCACAGGAAGACAGCAGCTTTGGAGGCGCTGATTTCCTGGCCTTGAGTTTCTAGTGCGAAGCAGCTAAAGTTGGCAATATGTACACTTTTAAAAATTATCTGAGCTGAATTATTTGCAGGCAGATAAGAGAGTTTTAAGAATTCCTTTTCTGAGGAACTTGAGAGGTCTTATTGACTGTGGGTATTTCCAATCTAAGGACAGTATATGGATGACAGAATATCCTTCCCTAAATCCATTCCATCTCATATTTCTACTAGTTTCCTTGGTTTGCATTTAAAACTGAAGGAATTTTAGAGGCAGATGCAATTACTCTCGCTTATGTAGTTAGTAGCAGTAAGCAACTTCTGATATCAAGTCACTATTCCTCATCCACAAAGAGTATTAAGTACAAATTCCACCTCATAACTTTTTCCAGAAGATACCTGTTTGTGCCTCCCTTTATTTTTGACAATGCCACTGATTTTGATGAACCTTGCTTCACTGTCTCTTTTTAAAGAGGCAGAATAAACGTACAAGGCCAGTTTTTAAATGAAGCTTTTCTGGTCTCTGGTTTAAACTTTCTTGTTACATGTCACCTTGTGTTACTCCCTTTTAAATACATCTCATTTTTAATAAAGATGTCGATTTTATAAAAAATATATATAACGTATCAAAAAACACTCCCAATTCTTTGCTGTTCAGTAAAAAATCAATTAGAGAACACCCACCAAAAGATTTTTATTTATGGCAGGTTAGGCACTAATTTTCTGGTATTTGTTAGCTTGCATGAAACAGATGATCCTGGCTAAATCAAATTAGGCACTATGATTTGGGTTTGGACCTTCAAGTTTAAATTAGATATTTGAAAGGTGTTTCAAGTTCGCTTCAGCTGAGATAGAAAATGATAGCGAAGCCTGGCAGCACACAGTTACGTAAAACGTCTTTTCAATTTTTGCACTCTATTACCCTTTACTATTATGGGAAAATGGTGTTATCTCCTGATTACTGAGAAAGCACACAGAAATCTCGCCTTCCGAATCTAAGCCAGTCCTTGACTAGTGATGAACAAAGCAGGGCCATCTGCTCTGAATATCATTACTACTTTAGCCGTTTGGGCGAGGGATCTACCTTTTCTGCTTCCAAGAGAAGGTTTAAGATCGTAAAATTGAAGTAAGTGGACAGAGAGAGGCAGTTAAACAAATAGCACCTTCAAACGAAAGCCCCATTTCTGAGCTTATTCTCATTAGCATAATTTTCATTTTTGATTCTGGCCACAGATGTAACCTTCCCGGTCCCCATTTTGCAAAACATTTCAGTAAAAAAAAAACTTAATTCCCGAGTTTCTGCAGTAAACACTTAGGAAGGAAAACGGCGTGTGGGAGAATATGAGTCATCAGTCACCCCCACCCTGCCTCCTGGTGAGTCTCCATTGGCAAACCAGAAACACAGGTGGAGCCCACATTTCTGTTTTTCTGGAATCACACTATGCCTCAGGCCATGTTAATTTCCTGCACAAAACAGTCCCTGATCTGGTAAAGGGCTGCTGGCTAACTGCTGGCGTCTGGCAGGTGCCCCATCTGTCCCCCCGTGCCCGGGTCTCCCGTGCCTGCCTTCACCGTCCCTTCCTCTCAAGCAGGCGTCTCTCTTTGTTAGCGGGGTGCCGTTCACTTGAACTTTCTCCTTCTTATACCTGTAAACTTGAGCTCTTTTCCTCTACCCTGCGGACGGTGGGCTTTATCTCAGTGACACGGCACAGCTGTGTGACGGTAGTTACCGCGCTGGTGATGGTGGAGAAGATGACGGGGATGGGGATGCGGGTGCTGGTGGTGCGAGCAGCGCAGCTGAGCGGGCGGGCGCGGGGAGCAGGGCGGCCCGCGGAGGCGGAGTGCGCAGGGACTGCAGCTGGGAGCTGTCCACGGACCCCAGTGCTGAAACGCCGCAGCCACGGCCTCGCCAGAGCGAGGGAAAGGCGGGGGGGCGCTGTAAATACAGAAGGGAGATAAAAGGCAACAAATACCTTCACATGGCCGCCCAGACTGGCTTTGGGAATGTGCTTCTGCAGGTGTCTCGCTGCTGAATTGGGCGGGTGAGATCCCCTATTCTGGCAGGTCGGGCTCAGATTTCTCTAGAAAGCTGTGAATGAGAGCTCGGCTGCGCACCGGCTGTGGTTTGGGGAGGAGGCGTGTGCGCCCGAGACTCTGTCCTTCTACACCGAGCCTGCTTTCCCCTGGGTCCTAAAGGCCTCCGCACCGCTGCTCTTCGGGTTCCGTCCACACCTATCAAGAATTACTGGAATTTTGTTAACACTGGGACAAAAAGTCTCACAACCATCACTCTCCACACCACCTTATATTTCAACGCATTAATATAAGCTCTGAAACAGACGTGTGCTTGCGAGTGTGAGAGTGTGAATTTGACAGACGACCAAGTGTCGAAGATCTACGTGGGGAAAGTTGGATTATTTTATTTAAAAATGATGTTAAAATACACACGGTATCAAAAGGCTCAAGTTAAAACCTCATTACACCACAATAAATTACGCCTAGATGAAAAAGCTCAACAAAAAGTAAATTTTAAAAGTGACTTGAAGAAAGTAAATATTTTATTGATCTCAGGATGGGGGAGTTTTTCTAAGCTCCAGAGGAATAGAAGAAACCACAGAGGAAAATATCAGTAAGTTTGAGTACATGAAAATACTCTGTAAATACAAATTACCACTTGGAAGAAATGTAAGAAATGTTTTCTAAATAACGATAGCTCATAAATCAAAAGATAGACACTAAGAGTCTCAGAAAAAAGGAGGAAGAAAAACGACTAAGAATTCGTAGAAGAAATGAAATCAAAAGATAGACAATATATCAAGCGTCACATGCATTTAGATAAAAATTCCACTTCTAGCACCTTATGCTGAAGATATATTCATATGTGCAAAGATTTATGTTCATAAATTTCATTTCTGATCTATAATTACCAAAAATAATGAAATCATTGAATCTTTTTACATAGGCTGTAATACTTGCAACCACTAAAAACATGTTTTAGAAGATATTTAAAGACAAACAGACATGCTTGCAAAATGGTAACTAACTGAAGAAAAGCAAGATACCAGTACAGCACCCTCATTTTCTCCTCACTGCCAAGTTGGTAAGATCGTAGATAGTATGACGAGAATATAGGTAAATTTTCTTTTTGCCAAGTAACGGGATTTTTGTAATTGTATTTGTCTAAATATTTTATGTTTACTTTAAAAATTATAGAATATTTTTAAACCATCTTTCTATCACCTATTTCATAGAGACGGTAAATTTTTCAGAATTCCTGCAATTCTAATACAATATGGTATGTTTATTTAATTATTTATTGATTGTCTTTCTCTCCAGTAGAATATAAGCACTGTGTGGCAGATAATTTGTCTATTTGCTCACTACTGTTTCCCAAACACATAGAAATATGCCTCTCACAGCATAATACTTAACTTTATATCTCCAGAATAGGAGGATCTGCTTCAGGCTATTATGTAGAGATAAGATAACCACACGAAACCTAAAGATTGATAACTTGCAAATGTATTTGTGGCTGAAGGAATTTTTCAGGTTGGTGTAGTGTGTACTTTGGGTGGTAAGAAGGGAGCTAAGATATTTTTGGTAGCCACAGAGAAGATGGCTGCAGAAGCATTGACCGATTGCCAAATATCCTGATGCTTGCCCATAGTTCTCACCCCCTCACACACAGGCAGGACCGTGGACTTGCTCTTGCCCTATGTATTACAGAACAGGGTGAAACATAAGCCCAGGAGCCAGTTCTCCATGTGTTATTCTTACCTGCTGTGACAATGCCTCACTTGGTTTCTGGGTGACTAAGTGGAACAGAGTTCCACCTTCCTTCCCAACCTTCTCCCCTAGTGTGAACAGAAAGAAGTCATAGTTATGGGACGCCACTGGGACTGCACAGTTGATTAGTTCTTTCAGCATTTTATAGCTTATCTAACTAATGCAAACTGAGAAACTTCAAAGTTGGCCTGCAGTTTTGATGGAAGTATTAGTGAGATTCTCTTATGATAATATACCAGAATGTACACTGCAAAGTTGCAGGGAGAACAAAATATTATCTAGCTAACTAGAATATTTTTACTTTCACAATATGACCTTGTCACTCACACATTTTCCAAGCCTTTAGACTTCCAAGGTAAGCATATGTCCAAAAATGCACTTTTTACCATTGTAATATTATTCTAACACTTCCTTCATAAATACTAAGATTTCTCTGGATAGTAAACCCATTCTTTCTGGACTCTTAACTTCAGTGCCCTTCCCCACTAGAAAGAACCATTACTTGGCACTGGCCAACCTGCAGAAAGCATTCTCCCCACATCCAGACCTTGATCACAGCTAACCCAACATTAACAGGGTCCTTTAAGTTGGTGTAGAAATGGGTCACTGTCTGGGGAGTGCAAGGGAAAAGACAGGCAGCATGAAAGAAACTTGAGAGCAGGTCATATCTTCACCCTTGACATTGACCATGGGGGCGCAAAGGGATACAGGGAGGAATGCTGGCAAACAAATACATAGGCAGCTGCAGTGCAAGACAGTGAAATGGGGATGGAGCGGAACGTGCAAAATATTAGCATGATGTCAATAAGGCCGAGTGGAGAAAAGAAACTTACTGGATTATTCCGATCTGTTTTAGATAGGGAGGCCATAGACATATCAAAGTAACCCAATGTACTTTAGAATGACATTATGAAGTGTAAGATTAAAGTAAGTTCCTGTCTAGCTGATTTCCCATTTAAAGCACTTGCAAGCAAGTGGTGAAAAACAGGATGAGACTTGCTTTACAATATTTTGAAATATATATATCTCAGCATCCGTGGGGGATTCACTGCTTTTTAGCCCACTCTCTGTCCATAGGAGAGGGTGCCGGGGGTTAATTCTCTTAAGGGTCTGCAGAGTTTTTCACGCCAACCTCATAGTTTTCTTGGAAGTAAAATACAAGCTCCATAGTTGACCACCTCCCTACATTGACCACCTCCTTTAGTTGGCCTAATGTTCATAGCCCAGACATGCACTGCAGGTACGTATCAGTATAGAAGGCCTAGTTTCTGTTGACCACCTCCATATGTTGACTAGTTTGTTAGAGGCCCTTGAGAACTTACAGAGGTTCTACTGTATAACTCCCTGAAGACCTCAGTGGTGCATCTTCCATCTGACTTAATCAGTTCTATCTTTCAGTAACTATACCATAAGTCTTTGGAGACACAGAGCTCAGACATGCTATATTTGCTTTTCACACCCATATCTTTCTTAATATATGTGAGCCTCTCTGGAGTAGTAAGTGATAAGGCCAGAACCTTTTGTGGATTGTTCTATACCTTTGAGAGTTTTTAAATAGACATGAAGATCACATCCTTATGTAACTCTTTCCTAAAATATTTGGTTTTAATGGACTTTTCTTCCAATGCTTGCTTTATTTTTATCTTTTTCTTTAGGAGAAAATACTTCATTTATATGCTTTCACTTTTACTCTAATATGATAAAGACAGTGTTTGCAGTTTATAAACCGGAGAAGAAATAACATTGTATGTAAGGTGTCAAAGCAATTCATATTACCAAGGTTCGAAGATCTGTAGTTTTCACCCTCTTTAGCTTATTCTTCTGATTCACCTAACAAGGACATAGTTCACAGCAGTTCAAAGTCCTAACAGAGAAAAATGAGATAATTGAATTTCATGCAACTTCAGTTCTAACCAGTTCTACTTTCAACTTTAAAGAAGGGGAAATTTTGCCAGAAAGTTCTATAAAGAATCAATCTCTAAAACAGATTCAAGCCAGAACTATTTATCCAGGATTTTCTATGATAGGAAGCAAATAACGTATAGTATGTCCTTGCCAGAAGATAAAAAATACAGTGGGGAAAAAAATAGGATGGTTAAATATAAATTCATCATGTGTGAGGGAGTTCTATACTCTTTGGAAACAAATATTAATTGGCTTTTCTTACATGACACCATCTTGGATTTGTGGAAGTCTCTATTCCTTTTCATTTCTACTTCAAAAACCAACTATCTTTTTCTTTATTACAAAATACAGAAAATAATAACCAAGTCATACTACTGACATTTTGTTTTTACCTACTCCCTCCTAGATATGTGATTTTTATTTATTTATTTATTTTTATTTATTTATTTTTTTTGCTTTTCTGCAGTTTTTGGCCAGGGCTGGGTTTGAACATGCCACCTCCAGCATGATATGTGAATTCTTTAAGCATACAAATTGTTTTTATGATTGACACATAATAATTGTACATATTTATGGGATACAATGTGATGTTTTGATACATGTATATATTGTGTAATGATCAAATCACAGTGATTAATATATAAGTCATTTTAAACATTTATCTTTTTTTGTGATGAGAACATTCAAAATCTTCTCTTCTGGCTATTTTGAAATACACACTATACTACTGTCAATCAGAGTCATTGTCCTATGCGGTAGAATAGCAACACTTATTCTTTCTATCCAACTGTAGTTTTGCACACGTTGGCCAACCTGTCATCCTCTCCCCTCCCCCCCCCCACCCTCTCTATCATCTAGTAATCATTATTCTACTTTCTGTTTCCATAGCGCTTTTCAGATTCCATGTATGAGTGAGATCATGTGGTGTCTGTCTTTCCGTGCGTGAGTTATTTCAGTTAACATAATGTCCTCCAGGTTCAACCATACTGCCACAGGATTTTATTCTCTTTTAAAGGCTGAATAGTATTCCATTTTGTATATATACCACATTTTTTGATCCATTTATTTATTGATAGACATTTTGGTTAATTCTGTACCTTAGCTATACATAATATTACTGCTAAGTCATTGCAGCTGATGGTCCTACCAATGGCATCACGTATCTTTCCTGCCTTTGATATCTGCTTCCTCACCAACCACTAAGTCAACACTACACGATTTATTTTTTAATACAGCACTTAACTTCCAAGAGATAAAAAGTTATGCTTCAACAATAAATAAACCCACAGACATCAGAATCTTAATATAACAAAGTGTTGTGTTTCATGCTGGAAGTTCAGTGCTACTCAGAAAGGAGACAAGTTGTAAGAGCTAGAAGGTCTCTTATCAACAAAGTCAGACTCAGGAAAGTTCTATCACATTGAAATTTATTGTGATAGTGGAAATGGATACACGAGAACTCACCCTCACCCCTAGAAGTGACGTGTACCCTTCCTAATGATAGCTTATTGACCAGGATAAATTATTTGGTCCTGCTTAACTGCATGAATCTGGGGAAGATGGGAGTATTTGATGTGCAGAGTATGAAAAGGAAGTAAAAACTTAAACTTCTTTGTGAGAGACTTGAGAGACTTAAAGGTTAAAGACCAATAGCAAAGATCTAATAACTCCTCCTTACATACTGACATTTATTCCAGAGCATGGCTATCCAACATCAATAGCAGAAAGTGTTCATGTTTGGAAATTCTTGACAGGAAGAGTAAAGAGTGACTCAATGACACTTTAGTGAGTGTCTACAAAAATGTATCAAACAAGGAAGCAGACCCACTATCATCAAAATGATCACTTTGTAACTTGAAAACCAAAGAGCTCAGCAATCGATATCAGAGTGGTTGAGGAAAGAACATGAAAGTTGGAAGTAGAGAACATTGGTACAAGTTGGATCTATCATGTGTAGAGGACAAATGTCCTAATGTTATAATTGGGTAAATGAGGTGAAAGCTATATTGATTAGTATGATGTAAACACTCCAATTTGTACAAATAATCAACACATTGAAATTGACATAAATGTATTTATGATCTATGTGCAAAAGACTTAATAAAAAAATAAACTTAAAACATAATAATAAATATGACTAGCTATGGGAGCTCAGATGAATGACTAAACTAAATACGTGTTTCCTGCCTGTCCGATTCTGCTTTACAGGAACACATTTCCTCATTACCCAATACTCCCATCCAGACCATGACGTGGGAGTCATCTTACACTGTAACCAATCATTGCTGCCAAAAAAATGGGTAAAGAAAGCAGGACGGAATGAAGCCAAAGAGAGTTTGGAGACCTATGGAAAGAAAATACTGTAGGTTCCATTTCCCATCTCAAGGCTTTGGTTCCTACAACTCTTCCTTCAATTATCTGAGCCACATGAAGCAGTCCATTAAGCTAATTTGAGTTGAGTTTATGTCATTGATTTTGAAACAGTTCTGCTTAATTCTGCTGATTTCTCTGGGATAGTTGAGGAGACCATACTTCTCAGATCTCTGAGACCTGCTCTGACAGGAAAGGTCTTCCCCCCTGAAAATAAGTCCTCTTGTTGAATACCCAATCTTGGAAGGAGAGATGAGGAGTAATGAGTTGTAACTAGCAGGATTTGTCTAGGAGCCTTCTTACCATCTGATTAGATTAACTTGGAGAATCTTAACCTTTTCCACACAAGTCTCCCCTTTGATGGGACAAAAAGAAGCAATTGAATATTAAAAGCTATACACCTTAATTCCCATGAAACCTCTCCAAAATGTAAGTAGATTTTTGAGAGGTGTTATTCATTATGTTATAATAATTATTTTTTAGTCTCTTCAAGGTTTCAAGAAACAAATCCATACTACGTTTACTTTATCAGATGAAAGTTTATAGTAATAAAATTTATAATAATAGCTAAAATGTATTAGTCTATCACTAAGTAGATAGTATACACTATAAGTAATACAGTAGGAACTTTATAAGCAATGGTGTTGAATCCTCTTAGTGATTTCATGAGGGAAGTCATATCTCAATGTCAGTTCCTGTGATTTTGTAATTAGTTCCTATCTTGTCTTCTCCCACCACTTCCTCTGTTTCTTGCTCTCTTCTTTTATTTACCTCATGACTTCTGCTTACTTATGGCCTCTGCTGCGTAAGACTTATGCCTGCTGCCCCCTCTTTCTCTGTTCTTCCCCACTCTGTCCTCTACTTATTGAGATTCTCCAGTATTTTACATTCAGACATTTTTAGAAACACAATCCAATTGCTCATTT
Organism: Loris lydekkerianus; assembly: GCA_963574355.1. Taxonomy (NCBI): domain Eukaryota; kingdom Metazoa; phylum Chordata; class Mammalia; order Primates; family Lorisidae; genus Loris; species Loris lydekkerianus. Next base: position 10,028 of record CAUYPK010142132.1, on the reverse strand, counting down.
AGTCATTACCAGTCAAAGAGAGTCCTCTCAGGTTATAATATTTCACAGGCAGTGTGATAAGCCATCCTACCATTAGCTGTCTTTTTCTCAGGACCAACCCTTTTTCTAATTGATGGTGGGATGATTCTATTGCAATGAAACATCCATCCCATAGCTGTTCTTCTCAAAAGGGATTATGAATGGCATTGGGAATTTTATGGCTCATTGATTATTTGTTACTACATGTTCATGAACATATTGCAGGTTTTATGACTAAATTTGGCAAGCCAGTCATTTGGAAAGATTCCTAGGGTTTGAGATGTATAAGTGATATATTTTTGGGAGTGGAATGTCAGATACAGAGGATCGATGGATGCCCAGCAAGAGGGCCTTGGACATCTAGGAGGCTGGGGTTCAAGTATGGCAGAAACACAGAAAGGGATGAACCAGATAATGGAAGGACACTCCCTGTATAAGTGTGCTGGGACTGCCCTGACAAAACACGACACACCTGGTGGCTAGAACAACAGAAATTTAATGTATTTTCTAACAATTCTGGAGGTTGGAAGTCTAAGGACAAGGTGCCAGCAGGTTCAGTCTCTGGTGAGGGCTTTGTCCTTGGTTTGCTGCCTTCTTGCTGTGTCCCTACATGGTGTTTTTCTGTGCATGCACTTTTGGTATTGTTTTCTCTTCTTATGAGGATATCAGTCCTATTGTATTAGAAGCTCACCTTATGACTTCATTTAACTGTAACTAGGTCTTTAAAGGCCTTATCTCCAAATACCATCACCTTGGGAATTATAGCTTCAATGTATAAATTTGCAGGATGGGTACAATTAAGTCTACAACATCCCTGAATGCTTTTCCATGTCTTCTAGGTTATGAATATCCCTGTACTCATCCTCTTCATTCCCACGTGGTTTAATAATGAATGATACTTTCCAACACAACTCATGTCAAGAATGAAAGAAGAACTACATTTCTTTAAAGTTTTCTGGAAATTTTCAGAATGATCTGATAGATTCGACTCGAGAAGAGGAAACTATGTAGAATAAATGTGGCGAATCCAAGTCTTTGGGCATAGATTTGAGGGCCTTTGTCCTTGTCTCCAACACCGAAAATTTCTCAAGTGAAGTTTAACACCATTTAGGGGAAGACTACAAAGATGTGTATATGCACGATAATAAGTAAAGACCATTTGTGGAGGCAAAAATATTTTTTAAAAACATAATAGAGAATATTTCAACTTCTTTTTTTTTTTTTTTTTTAGATGTTTGTAAATAGGTAGTTTTGTTGCCACTAAGGAAGCAAAGGCCCAGAGGAAATTCATTTCTAGTTTCTTAAGAAAAAAAAAGATACCTTACTGAGGCCAGGCATATTGGCTCACACCTATAATCCTAGTGCTCTGGGAGGCTGAGGTAGGAGGATCACTTGAGATTAGGAGTTGGTGACCAGCCTGAGCAAAAGCCAGATTCTTGTCTCTACAAAAACTAGAAAAATGAACAGAGCATGGTGGAGTATGCCTGTCGTGCCAGTTCCTTGGGAGGCTAATGCAGGATGCTTGAGCCCAGGAGTTTCAGGTTGCAGTGAGCAATGATGATGCCTCCGCGTGCTAGCAGGAGTGACGGAGTAGGACATTCTCTCAAAATATAAATAAATAAATAAATACCTTGCTGGTACATGTTGATGCAGATATTTAATGATCTTACTTTTCTCCTTTATTTTTTTTCCAATTTCAATATAAAAACAATGTTTAATATAAAATTCACGATCAAATAGATCAAATAACTTGATACCAAATGTCAACAGTCTGAATTTGATTCAGCAGAAATTGGATATCATTTTGAATTCTGAAAGAAAAAGTCTATCTAATTTAGAGAATAAACTCTAGAAAATAACTATTTAATTATGTTTGTAATTTGTTATCCATCTAATTAAAAAATTAATCCTTTTCCCTTATGCTTTAAATAATATGAATAATAATGTGTACAGAAAATATTCAAGTATGTTGATTTTTTAATCTTATTTAAAATAATGTATTAAAAATCCACATTTGTCTCTTATTCAGGTAATTTTATACCTCAGTGACAAATACTATCATACTAGATTAGGCTTCCTCTGATGAAAATGAATCAATTTCAAGTTACTAGGATTATTTCTGAAATTCATATTAATCTTACTAAAAAATGTTATTGAAACCCAGAAACTTTGGTCTAAATAGGGTTCTACTAGGTTTTAAAGTCAGTAGGTGGACATTTATATTGTCTAGATATATTCTTTAATAAATATTCAGCCAATCAAATATCCAACGTGCATGTGTATCCTATTGAACCAATATTTCAAATTACGTTCTTGTGATCTAGTTCAACTTTACATTCTTCCAGCCTCCCAGAGGTCTCAGTGTATTCTTAATAGGGAATCAAAAGAGAGTTATGGTTTGCTACAAATTGCCTCCAAAAGGCTTCCAGCCACTGTGGGTTTCACTTTCTATGAAATTTAAATTTATAATTACAATTGTATTCAGATATTGTGGAATTATTTCTGCAGATCTTTTCAGCAATACAAGAGTTTGACATCTACCTTTGTAATTTGCAAGTCAGTGCTCTGGAAGGCTAGTAGAAAAAGAGGGGACTGCTCCTTGAGAAGAGGAAAGGGAGGTAAAACAAAGGCAGAGAAGGGCCATAGTTCTGCATGAAAATTTGGGAGAAATGAGGAAACCAAGGCACCTCTGACCGAAAATGGCCGCCACTTCCCGCCAAACAGGAACCTGGAGCTGTGAAGCAAAACAGGGGCCAACTCCCAATAGGTGCTTGCAATGAACGCTATGAACTCATGGGGCAGGGCTGTGCTGTATGTAGGAGGGAGACTGGGAGTATGAAATCCGTCCTTTAAGCCCAGTGCCATTCCATTCATACCTCAGAGCCTAAGTCAGTAGGTAGGAGAGGCTCTGGTCCCTGCACCCACAAGAGGCCAGAGCTGCAGTGTGAGTGGCTCCCTACTGCCAGCATGTCTCCCAGCCACAGGCTGTCCCTGGGAACTTGCTCCTCACAGGTGCTGCCCCACGGTCCTGTACACCTGGTACCTGACCCTCTACTGTGGCCTCTGTCCTTCTCTTGGTCTGTCAGTGCTCTCGTGCCCAACATCAGCCCAGCCCAGTGGGCCCAGACTCATGGGTTTAGGAAGTCAACAGCTGTCCCTGTGTTTGGGGAAAAGACACCTTTACTGATTCTGAAACGATTAGTACCTCTCAGGGTGAAGGAGGTAAGGAAATTTCACCCCAAAAGACGAGTCTCTGGTATAAAATATTTTGAATTGAAGGCCATTTTAGGTCAAGAAATACTGGAGAACATCTCTTCTCTATCTGCATAAACCAGACTGGCCTGATCAGAAACCAAAGAGGACAGTTGTCTTCCCTTCCCCACTCCTATCGCCTCAAAATATTTTAGGAATGTGAGTGGGGAATGAAGGTGGAGTTGGCCCAGATTATTTGAGTCATAAACACCTGTCTCCCTGGTTAATCTTACAAGTCAATCTGTTTCTCCCCATCCATTTGTCCTCCCTAGACACTATGTATGCCCTATACTCCTCAATTTCCCCCCTCCCTTCTAAAAGGCCTGTATAAAGATCTACCTGAACTCCTTTGGAAAAGTGGCTTATCACTCTGTGAATTTTTTCCTGGGTGCATGGTAAATAAATTCTTGCTCTTATTAATCTACCTTAATTGTGACTTGATCTTCGAGCGGAAACTTACAGAGGAAATAGCAAGTTTCCCCCTCTACCCCTCACCCCTTCTAGGGAGACCCACTAACCTGTTCAAAAGAGCTCAGTCTTAAAATAGGGGGCAGAGGTTGAGGTAAAGGGGTCAATGACTTCAAGGCTGCTATTTCACTAGAGGAGAAAAATATATTTCTCTCACATACCCCAAAACACATTGAATGTCTGATAACATTCACCAACATATAACCAAATTAGTTTGGTAACTAACACTGGCAGAGAACTTGGAAACTGGTGTCTAATACCTCCAAGTTATAGAATCAGAAAAATTGTGAACATCTGCCTTGAAGATAGAACATAGGGAAAATAATGCTCACCAAAACAAAATACATATATACACATATATATTTTTTTTACAAGGATCCTTTTTGAAATTGTAGGGGATGATGAGTCTAAGAATTTCCTAGCAATCCAAGAATGGTAAATAGAAATTAGTCTTACAGCGCATGTTACTGCTATTTAAAGAAGTGTTCAGTGACAGAGTGTTTCCTTTGCATACTGGAATATCCTTACTGCTTTATTTAGTGGATGTAAGAAGTTTCATAAGAAAAGAGTTTTCTGCTTTTGCTCACCAGTGTGCCTATTGTGGGAGGACAATATGTTACCCCATAATATGAAGGATTGTTGAGCTTCAGACAATTAAGAAGCAGATTCAGGAAAGCTCTCTGCCCTCTCACCAGTTGGCTAAAAGTAGGTCACAGATTTACAAAAGTAGGAGGTATTGTACTCACCCTTCTCCTAACAGAGAGAACAAAAATTAACTAATGAAAACAGTGTTAGACTCTTGTTAGCCTGGAGATGACACCAGACAAATCTACGTGAACAAACTTTACTAACTTTACCTGCTATTATTTGCCTTCCCACAAGCTGTTGCTCAGTCTAAAAATCCTTTTCTTTTGTCTTGTTTCTTCTCTCAAAACTTACTGTTCTTTGTTGAAGACACTATGCAAGATGAAGTCTAAAGCCAGTTCTTTGAGAAATACTCAGTCTCTGAGTGTCTTCTATATATGTATGAATATGCATGCTAATGAAAGTTTGTATTTCTCTTGTTAATCTCTTTTTTAAAAAGCCAGGCATTGTGGTGGGCACCTGTAGTCCCAACTACCAGGGAGGCTGAGCCCAGGAGTCTGAGGTTGCTGTGAGCTACAATGTCACAGCAATTTACTGAGTTTGAGTCTTCCCTCCCCTCAAAAATCTCTTTTACATCAGGTGTTCATTCTAAATGAGACCCTATGAGTCTCATTATTAATAAATGTTTGCTGAATGAATGAGTTTGAGGCCTCAGTAACTCCTTCTAATCTTATTCCCTATAGGAAGGTACTTGATTCCCCCTCACCTGGAGTTGTCATGAAGAACAAATGAAATATGTAAAGTGCTCCTAACACTTACAGGAGCTGGAAGTAGTAATAGCGTGAAAAAAAAGAGGCTTTCCCCCCACTCCCCCATAGGCCATTCCCTCCCACACTGGCCTCTGGCCCCTGCCCAGCCTCACAGACTGTGTGTGAGCATCAGACACAACACGGATCCTTGGCCTCACTCCCGAGCAGCAGCCCAGGTGTCCTCAGGAAGCAGGACCCTTGGAAAGGTCCACACAGTCCTGAATGTAGGTTTAGGGACCATTTGGGTAGGGGATTCTGGCATCCTGGGTGCATGGAACATAGGAGGCAGATGAAGGCTCTGGATGGACGTGTCCCTGGGCTGTGTGAGCTTCTCATCTCAGGGAAATGGTGTGCCCTGAGCCAGGGCAAAAGCTTTGCTATCCAGCTCTAAGTCGCTGCTTGGTGACTGAACATGCTTAGTACATAGTAAGCGCTATATTAGGAGTGAGAGAGAGAGAATGGCTTCTGAGCCAACAAGACCTGAATCCAATCAAATCGAACAGATCAACAGATATGAAATAGAAAGGAATGGATAAAAAGGACTTTAGTCTGTTGTGGGTGGATTTAGAAAAGTGGATCTGAAAGGCAAACCAATATGACGGCAGTGCACTCAAGCATCAATGTGGTGGTGAAAGGGTAAGGAAGAAGGCATCCGAGGAAGGAGAGAACCCGACAGAGAGAACAGCCGTAGCCACTCTACTCTCTGATCTACTTGGGCCATCTGGCTGAAGCCAGCTTCCCTTCCTTTGATGGAGTCATGCCCTATATAAATTGTCTTCCCTGATTTTTCCAGATCAACCATTACTTTTTTCTTTTCTGTTTTTATTTATTAACTAACAATTGAATCTTAAAAAAAAAAAAGAAAAGAAAAACGGGACTCTTCACAGACACCTATTATCTTGTGTGGTTTTATTCATTTGTTTCTTTCTTTCAATAAAATCATACTTACCGTGTTAGGAGCTAGAAATGCAAAACTAATTAAGACATAATCCTTTGTCTTTGCAGGGCGTGTGGTCAAGTGAAGGAGCTGAAGATGTGAGCAAATGCTTACAGTGCAATCTGGTAAGTCTGGATATAGATCTAAGAAGTGGTGCGGAGCACAGGGGAGGTTCAAAACTGAGTCTAGTTTAATTAAGGTCTAAAAGCAAACAAGAGAATATTGCCATAAATGCCAGGGTTTCTTGAACAATCTTTCTAACTCATGCAGTATCTCCCGCTGGGACTGTTGGGCATCACCCCTATCACCCCCACAGGAGGAAAAAAGGAAACAAAGAGAAGGCTATTCCAAGTTCCAGGACTAAGAAATAGGAAGAAAAGGGAAGAAACTGAAAACAGAACATAAGCTAATGTGGTAACTAGTTGAACCAAGAATGATTAGAAGATGTTTTCTTTCTTTCTTTCCTTCTTTCTTTCTTTCTTTTTTTTTTTTTTTTTTTGAGACAGAGTCTCACTGTATCTGCCTGGGTAGAGTGCAGTAGCGTCACAGCTCACAGCAACCTCCAACTCTTGGGCTTAAGTGATTCTTTTGCCTCAGCCTCCCAAGTAGCTAGGACGACAGGTGCCCACCACAATGCCAGGCTATTTTTTGTTGCAGTTGTCATTGTTGTTTAGCTGGCCTGGGCCGGGTTTGAACCCACCAACTTCAGTGTATGTGGCTGGCACGGTAACCAGTGTGCCACGGGCATCAAGCCTGGAAAAATGTTTTCTGATTACCAGTCTGGACTTTGTCCTTCATTCTGTGGGCACCTTCTTTGCTGATTGTTAATGGCTTGTTCCAAGTATCTCAGAACACCATGAGAAACATTATTTTCTTAATGAATGTTCAGCTCTGAGTCAGGAAGTGCAAAGAATCCAGAATTTCCTAAACAAAGCCTTTGTTTGTTTCCTTTTCTACTTCTGGGATGCAGTTGTGGCTCTTGATTACCCATATTGAATTAAGAAATACCATTGCCTCTTACACTAAATCAAATGATCTTTTGTAAATGAAGCCATGTTAGCATAAAGAAATCTTGCATAAGTAACATAATGGTTAAGAGAAGAGCATTTCTGAACGTGTCATAAAGTTTCGTTTATTTTAATTCAGTGGATTATTCTTTCAAGAGATCAATGGTATTTTAAAAGCAAACAACTCATACAGTGTTATTTGTAAACTGTGACTTTATATTTACAGAAAAAATGCCATGATTTACTCAGCCTTTATTTGCTGCTCCCTTCATTGTGGAGAATAAGCAATAAGCCTCGCCTGGATTGGAAATTGAACTCAAGGCTCAAAACTCAGCTTTCTCTCTTAGCTTGGTCAAAGTATTCAGCCTCTTGTACCAAACTTTCTTTTTTTTATATTTTTTATATTATATTTTCTTTTTATATTACCTGCCCTCACCTAGATGCATTGAAATCTGTGACCCAGTTTCTACAGGTAAGAAAATGAGGAAACTGTGAGTTTATTTATTAAAGTATCTGACTCGCAAGGGGTTTCACAAATGATTTGCCTCCCAAATATCCTGATTCTGCATCTAGACTCTTTTCCTGTTGGTGTATGGTCATAATCCCCAGAGAGGTTGAAGTCAGAACCAACTAAAATGCTGGGTCATTGTCATAACATTTCACAATTTTGAGAAACCACAAAGGTATTCTAGAAGGAGGGGTAGTAAGAAGAAACCTTAGTCTGTTTTTTCTTATTGTTGTTAGGTCTTTTGTTTGTTTGTTTTTGGCTTGAAGTCATTTGAGTTATTCCCTGGTTGCAAATCGGGTACTTTTAAAAACTTCATTAATTCTTTGCACCACCAGAGAGCCATTCCATAAATTATTCACTTGCGCTCTTTATGTATTACTCAAGGATTGCAGTCTTTAAAGCTGTCTGACAACCCTGTTTATTCTTGGAGAAATGGACAGGGTCTATAATATGAATTATGATGACATAATGATGACATCATAAGAGACTACAATTGTTAATCAATTGAATAGAGTAGCACCAAATTGTAAGCAACCTCATGTGGACAAAAAAAAGATGTGTTTTAATTCACTTTTAAGCCAACCAAACTTAAAAATAACCAGTGATTGTGTGTTTCTTTGCCATGATGTATCCTCAAAATGATGTCAAATTCTTGGGACCTGAAAATCAATTGCAATGTGATGAAAGAAAGAAGTAGCAATTTTTCTGCTTTGATGAAAACATCTTAAATTCGCTACATGTTAAAAGATACAAACAGCAATGAGCTCACTAATCAGAATTTGTTTAAGATGGATGGGGAGAAACAAGCTAACAAGAGAACTTTAAAGGAATTCAGAATGTCCTTGGTTAAGTGATTCATTGGAGTAGAGAAATGGTATCACCCATTCCTATTAAGAAGATTTATGTTCAGGGAAATAGAGCTAATTTTGCCTGGAATAAGTAAATACATCCAGCATTCATTCAGGGAAAATAAAGTCAAAGATTATTTAATTAATTCAATAAGATGGCAAAATAAAATAAAGCCCCTAAAACAGCCTTGAAAGAATGACTCTTACAGCATCTTTTAATCACCAAATGGTTAATACATAGCACAATGTTGGGCACACAAAAAAAAAAGGTTCAGTAAATTATGGCTGATTGCATATGTCATGTGAAATATTTAAAGTATTTTAATGCTGTCTTTAAAACTTTTTAGCCAGAATAATTTACTATTGTCAACCCTTACCTATTCAGGATGACTATCCTGTCACCAAATTGCTGGCATCAAGACTTTCATGTTGTGCTGAGTAACCATCAGGGCAAAGCCTCCTTCTCTGATGGCAAAGTCTCCTTCTCTGATGAACTCATCAACAAAGAGTTAATTAATGGTCTTTTCCGTGCTCAGCCCTGAAATAGATTTCTTAAAACCAGCAAGCAGAATTTTCTTAAATAAATTAACCAGAATGACAATATAGTTACAATAAATTAAAGTGCATTTTATGGTCTTGAAACATAATGATACTAACTTTGAAAGCTTAATATTTGTTATGCATAAAACAGGCAATAAACTCAAATTAGCTATGTAACTCAGTCGTGATTAGCCTTTAATATATTTACAGTTGAGACGGATGCTTAGATTAGTCACAAGAAGAGGAAAAACAAACTGATATGGAAAGTTATTTATTTAATCACAGCTGTTCAATGAGTATATGGAAAATGCAAGTTGCTCTCTCTTTAAAAGCTATTTTTTTCCTATAAAATTGTAGTCAGCTATATACCCCATGCTCAAGGAGAGAGACTAAATATGGGTGACCTAAAACAAAGAAAATGTTAAAAATAGTAGAAGGATATGTGTGGGTGTATGTGTTGGGGGCAGGGAGTGTTTTTATGGCTTATCTTACTCTATTAAGTTTTGTTTCTGTTAGTTTTAATTTTAAATACAGCCACAAATACAATACAAATTTAGGTAAAAGTTTTATAAAATACCAAATGTGCAGTATTTATTGAAAAAAATAAAACATCTTTAATTTTTCTTTTTTCTTTTTCTTTCTTTCTTTTTTTTTTTTTTTTAATTGTTGGGGATTCATTGAGTGTACAAGAAACCAGGTTACTGTGATTGTATTTGTTAGGCAAAGTCTCTCTTACAATCGTGTCTTGCCCCCAAAAGGTGTGGCACACACCAAGAACCCCCCCCTTTCCTTCCCTCTCTCATCTTCCTTTCTCCACCCCTCCCTCTCTCTTTTTCTGTCCCCCACACTGCTCTTCCCTTCCCCCACCCCAACCATTTCCGTAATTGTCATTAATTGTCCTCATCCCATCCTTGAGCCCATAGGGTTCATGCGTCTCCATTCTTGTGATGCTTTACGAAGAATAATGTCTTCCACTTCCATCCAGGTTAATAATGAAGGATGTAAAGTCTCCATATTTTTTAATGGCTGAACAATATTCCATGGTATACATATACC
>CAUYPK010142124.1:0-27235 GCA_963574355.1 Loris lydekkerianus | reverse complement strand
AAGGGTACATGTGAAACTTAGTAAATGTAGAATATAAATGTCTTAACACAATAACTAAGAAAATGCCAGGAAGGCTATGTTAACTAGTGTGATGAAAATGTGTCAAACGGTCTATAAAACCAGTGTATGGTGCCCCATGATCGCATTAATGTACACAGCTATGATTTCATATTAATTAAAAAATAGAGAATAGTACAGTTTTTAAATAAAAATGAAGACATTAATTTAGGAAAAATAGGGATGAAATATTTTCAAACCAACATTACTAAATTTGAGAAAAACTAAAAGGAAAATAAGGGGCCACTTCTTTGACTTTCCTCATCATACTTTTTTTAATGTTCTTATTTTTAGCATCTATTTTTATAATTCCCACTTAACATTGATCTGAGATATCTGATGTTTTCTTTTCATACAATAAAGAGGACTTAAAATAACCAACTTCACTCTTGCTGTTAGGATGAGGTTCTCACTAATTGGGATCATCTAAACTTTTAACAATCTACTTGGGGATAATTTAATTGATAATTAAGAGCAATTTAGATCATCACCCCAAAGGACTTTTAAAAAATACATGAAAAGAAAGTATGACTCTTTGCTTGGATTAAAAGAAAGAGAAAGAGAGATAGAATTTTTTTTTAAACTGGGTACACAATTAGCTAGAAAGACAGTCTTGATTGCTTAAATCAAAGCTTACTGTGTTACTGAGATGAATTAAACCTATCTAAGAAAGGCCTTTTTCATGGATAAATTTGCTTTTACACACTAATAGCGGTCACCTCACCTGTAGGAGTTGCTATTAGGCAACATTAGATATAATTATTATGGTCCCTCCAAACACAAAGTTCAAACACCAAAGCCTGTCCTCTTGAAGGGAGACCACTCAGATCTTTATTTTTCAATGGTAAATACAAAACACATAACTCCGGAAGACAAATAAATGATTTCTTTATAAGCTTAAGAAGTCCTATAAACTCATAAATGGCATCTAAAATTGTGTATCTATCTCTGTTGATTTTCTTGAAAGAGAGTTCAAAGCTTTCACCAGATTCACTAAAAATATGATGACTCCAAAGGTTGAAGGAACAAGATAGGAGCCCAGAAGAGCTTGGCACATACATCACGGATTTTAGAATTCGGTCCCAGTAGTTTACCTCAATCTCCCTCTCCTAAGCTATTGCCTTTCAAACTCCAAAAATCACTGGATTTTTAAAACCTGAAGGTCTAGGATGGGATTTGAGATTATGCATTTCTAACATGTTCCCAGGAAATGTTGAGTTGCTGGTCCACAGTCCACACTCCGAGTAGCAAAGCCTGTGCTTCATGGCACAAAATCCCTTATTCTGTCATAGGCCAATCAAAAGCAGCCCATTTGGGGTTTCTATTTTTGCATTATGGTGCTGGTGGTTATGAGAATAGAGAAGATATAACCTTTGAGTGACAATTTTTACAAAGTATAAATTTCAGCTAGGTGAACACAAATCAGCATTTTATATTAGATTGGATATAATTATGCATGGAGTTTAGTGGTATAAGTTGTATATTCTTAAGAGTTTAAGTTAAAAGAAAAAAGTATAACTACTACAGAAAATAATTAATGGGGGGAGGCAGGATTTGAACTTGAACTTGAAGGTACATAGGAATCAAGGTCAGGAAAAGAAAGGGAATTCAAGAAAGACCACACATCTAAACCTTAGTACTAGAAATGAATACCGGACAGGGAGAACAGTCTAGTGAAAGCCAAGGATGTCTTGGGATAGGGTAGAATGTAAAGATCGTCACTAGGAACGTCTTAAGCTCTTAGAACTAACTGTAATTATGTACATTATTTCTCCTATAAAAGTTGGACTGCATTGCACAGTGTCTAGTTAGTTTTTCACATTAAGTTCATGTAGGAAAGATTAAGGCAGTTTTTCACTTTTATGCATATGCTAGCGAGACACATCTGAAAGACCAAGGATAGAGCACCAACCATGAGTTCATAAAGAGCATGGTTATGTTCCTGTTGTCAACTGCAGCAATTTACTACCTTGTTTTGTTTTACTCACATTGTTTTCTAGTATATCTCACAAACATTTAAGAGAAACAAATTAGTTATGCACAAAAGTTTCTTATCACAGAGTTAAAAAATAATTGAGAAGGCTTATAAAAACTCTGATAGGAATGGGCTTCACTAATGATTTTTCTAAATTAAGTGACTGTGGTACCGAGAGAGAACATACCTTAGTTTTAGGCTCAGGCTTTCTACTAATGGGGTCTTAGCTCTCTCAGCTGTAGAATAAACAGGTTACATCGGTGGTTTCACAGATCATTGAAACATCCAAAACCATGTGATCATACCACGTAAAGGCATCTTTTCTGTATTTTAAAGCATCATTCACAAGGGGATGTTCCTATCAAGAGACAGACTCCAGTGGACCTGCAGAGTGAAGAGGTTGCACTTCTACTTCAGCTTGGCTCAACTGTGTGATGCAGGAGAAGGTCCATGATGAGGAGATTCCAAGTGGAGTTTCCAGGAATAACGGGACTCTCTGCATGTGCTTGAGATACGACAATTCATAAAAGTCAGACCTAGACTTTGAATAAACACCTGACTGCTCTCTCAGGAGATCTAAATCCTGCAAGGGTCTAGCTTGGCTGTGCGTATGTTTATACATACATGGGTTATGTTAGAACTAAATGTGTGGCTTGGCACCTGTAGCTCAAGCGGCTAAAGCGCCAGCCACATACACCAGAGCTGGCGGGTTTGAATCCAGCCCAGGTTTGCTAAAAAGCAATGACAACTACAACCAAAAAATAGCCAAGTGTTGTGGCGGGTGCCTGTAGTCCCAGCTACTTGGGAGGCGGAGGCAGGAGAATCGCTTAAGCCCAGGAGTTGGAGGCTGCTGTGAGATGTGATGTCACGGCACTCTACCCAGGGTGACAGCTTGAGGCTCTGTCTCAAAAAAAAGTGACCTTGCTATGTGTGTTTGTGTCTCCTGCTCATAACTACAGAACAGAAATATGTCTCCAGTTTGTTAATCCCTCACACACAGACATTTTCCTGAGTCTCTGTCCTTAAACACAAGCTCATCACCAATAGTGGCCCATGGGTTGGTGCAGATCTGCGGGAAGGAAAAGCAGAGCATTATTGTGGTGACAGTGCAGGGCCAGGGTTCGGAGCATAAAACCTTGCCATTTCTTACTTGTAAAAAGTAGAGAGAGCATGGGCCAGTGCGTGGCAAAATAAGGAAGAAAAATTTAAAATGCCTGAGAATGTGTCCGGATGTGAGGAATCCTGGTCACAAAAATTAAGGTCATCCACGTCAGTTTCTCCAGCCTCAGACGTGTGTGTGTGTTTTATGAAAAGGCTGAAGAGAAGGGAGAGTCTTCATCTGGACGTGAAAAATATGTACGAGTAAATGTGTGTCTAAGGGTTGGCACAAGCCTGGTTGTGCAGCCAGTGGGGAGAAGGAATTATTTTTTTACAAGGATCTCGTTTGTGCTATTAATTAACCTTTGTTAGGGTTGGCGTTGCCTTCACTTGGGTTCAGGAGAAAGGAATGTATGCATGGGTGGCTGTGTTTTGTAATCTGTTTACCATTTTTATTGATGTTTGAAAAAACATCACGCAAAATGGAACTATAAAAATAAAGATCCAAGGGGGACGGATCTGCTGCCCTGAAACTCTGCCCAGCATAGTCCAGCCCCTGGCCATGAGCCGATTGACGTCAGCTGCAATATTTGACTTCACTAGGAGCCTGGCCAGTGAAAAAAATGACAGATAAGCCCCAGAATTTACTTAGAACTCAGTCAGAGAAATGTTCTCTGGGAAAGAGCTATTTCTCCTCTTCCTCTGCATCCCGCAGAGATGATCTGAGCCTGGAGCCTGCTTTGATGTCAGGAAGAACTTGGCAACCTCATCGGTTTCATGGGGAGCAGAATAAGACAAGCAAGAAGCACAGAGCCGAGTCCTGCCAACTATGAAAATTTCTAAAACGTAACCAAAACACATATGGAGATGCCATGCACAGCACTCGCATGCACGTTCTGCAGATGGGAAATGCCATCAGTACAGTATCAATAGCTCTGCTTCTCATAATGCACTTTCCATCAGAAAGATTCAGCAGAGTGCAGGGCTGAAAATGAGCCTGTCCTGCTTAACCACAGGAGAAAACGTATTTTGTCAGATAGCCAAAGAAGGAGGAAGGAGGAGAGAAGTTACAAACCTACAGGAATGCTTTCCTTCCTTCCCTTTAATATTTCTTCAAGCTATAAAATTGTATTATGCTAATGTAATGTCCAGGTCAGTTATAAGAGCAGCTAATGTGGTTATCTCTCACTGTGCAAGAAAACATTCAGTAAAGATGTGGACAGATGGCATACTATTCTGCCCAGCTCTTTACAACTTAGGGTGTAAGAGTCACAGAGGTGACTGTGACCCCACCACCCACAGTGAATGCCTGGATTCTACAGGAGGAAGTGGCCCGATCTTACACTTTGACGATAACGTAGCCAAGCCTTACTTAAAGCAACCTCAGAAGCCCTGGATTTTATTAAATAAAAATTAGGAGCATCCATTTCCTACGTCTTCCTTTTTTAGCTGGCTCCCCTCACCTCCACCACAAAAGACATAGCCACCTCTATGGTGCAGTGAACAGAAGACAGAGTTGCAAATATAAGTTGACAGTGAAGCAGGAGAAAATTGCAGAGGTTCTAAAGTGGCAGGCAAAGGAAAGCAAACTCCATCCTGGAGAAGACTGTTTTTGATTGAAAGCAGCAGAAAGTGGAATTTTTTTTTTTTTAATTAAGTCATAGCTGTGTACATTGATATGATCATGGGGCATCATACACTAGCTTCACAGACCGGTTGACACGTTTATATCACACTGGTTAACATAGCCTTCCTGGCAATTTCACAGTAAGGTGGTATTTTAGAATGATTAACAAGGAATCTACGTGGAAGATGGATGCAAAAGAGGAGAGACAGAGGACCCAGTGCGGAGGCCATTCACCTACAGCGGTAGGGAGGGGATGAGGAACAGTGGGAAGTAAAAGCAGCAGGAATGGAAATGAGGTCCATTTCCCAGGGATGTTTGTGCCAAGATGGTGGTGATAGTGACAACAAACATATATGTGGCACTAACTTCACTTCTGAGTGCCTTAGACGTACCACACATGTTTAATTCTCACCTTTCTATGTGGTGGGTACTGTTAGGAGAAACAGAGGCACAGGAGGTTTACAGAACTTGCCAAGATGCCATAGCTGTAGGTACAGTTAAGAGATGAATCCAGGTGGCCTGGGTCCACCGTCCCTGTGCTTGACCAGTATGTAACATATGCCATACTGCCCTCCATGGTAAACGGTTATCCCAACGTGCTCCCGCAAGCATTCACGGGGTGGCAGACAGCAAGGCATTTCAGCCATCCCACAGAGGGTGGCACAGTAAGGGACAGTGTGTGTGCTGTCTACTAGAAAGCTCGAGGCCCCAGTTACTGTGGTCCTACACCAGTCCTGGGGGAATGCAGTCTAGGAGTTGGCAATAGAAGCCCTCCTTGACTCCCCCACGCAATGGAGAAGCCAATGGTGGCAGGGAATCGCTGATTTCCCAGAACAGTCAGTTCCTACAGTGATTAGAAATAATGACCACTTCAAAGACACCTTTCCTGACTGTACCTCCTATGCAGGATAGCCTGACTGTACCTCCTATGCAGGATAGAAAAGAAATAGCCACCCAAAGCAAATTTAACATTTTTTAAAATTTATAATGTGGCAGATTGTATAGGAACGAATCATAATTGTTTATCCCTGAAGAATTCATTTCTAGTCTGCTAAATATCTGCATCCTAAAAGTTCAGCTATGGACTCTAATCATTAACGTCCATTTTATTTCTCATACAAACAAGCAGACAAAACTAAGCAACTGGAAACAAAATCCCGTCTCTTCTGATGAGTCTCTAGACCCACTGTGGTTTGCTGAATATCTGATGAGTTTGTAACAAAGATAGAGGAGCTCTGATAGGAAATCAGTGAAAACCCAAACTTATCTATTTCAGGAGTTCTATGATATTGGTAAGTTTAGATATATATGTTGCTTTTTCCATTTTTCTCTGAACCTGGTTGGAATTTACTTGCAAACAAAAGTGCTAATTAATTCAGACTTTTTACTTTATATTACTCTCCTGATGTGGCCCAGATTCACAAGCACGGAATTCTACACACAGCACTCTCCAGCAGGTTTACAAGAGCCAGGCTCAGTGACCTAGTGCATTTCTGGGCCAAAAGCCTCATCCCTGGTGTGAAAGTTCAGAACCTGAAAACAGGATGGCTCATAGGAAGCCATTGCTTGGTGTCGCACCCAGTGGGTGGGTCTAAGAGGAGCAGAGAGTTCATTGTGAAGAAAATGAAGCCATTCTTGGCTAATGGAGAGGTGCGCCAAAAGCAGGGACGTTGTCCAGCTCTGGGACTGGTGAAAAGCTGAGGGACACTAACAAGTCAGGAAAGAGCAGCTCAGGCTTGTTACTGCTCAGATCACATTGGTAGAGTCTCTGTCCTCAAGGAGCATTTAACCCAGTTGAATTGGGGCAGAAAGGAACTTTTAGCAGTCATCTGGCCCTTCCCCCAGACTATGGGCACAGCCACTCAATCTGTGATGTAGAGGAATTATTTTTACCTCAGCAATGAGAAAGATCAAGGGATACCTGGGAATCATATTCCTTCTACATAGGAAGAGGTAGAAGTGGCAGATGCACACACACGTGTGTGTGTGTGTGTGTGTGTGTGTGTGTGTGTAAGTGGATGCACTTAGATATGCATACCTCGTACTCGTTCCAGGATAAATGTAAGGTAGCTCCCAGGATTTCTAAATACTAGCAGGATGGGGTCATATGGGTCCTGGTGGAGTCTGGAGGTTCAACCCCTTTGCTGTGCATTTTAGCTCCACAGACTTTGGATCTTGGAAGGTGACTTAACCTCTGTGCATTATTTTCGTTGTCAGTATAATAAGAATCATAATAGTTTTTATCATTGATAAGTAGTAACAGTACTTAGTATACTTATTACAGTAGTTATGGTATAGGATTTTCCTATTTTTAATTAAGATAACCCACATACAGAATAATTCCAGGGATTGGTACTTAGATTCTGCTCTCGATAGATTTTCCTATATTGAGAGTTCATTTTTAAAGAAATCTCAATTTCTCCACTAATAGAGAAAATACTAAAACATACTGACCTTTTGTCCCCGTATGTATACAAACTAGAGACAATTATTGTTAGTAGTATTTCACGAGGGTTAGGACATCCTTTGTGGTAATACTTATACCAAAGCGTCATAAGGTGCTCCATACCAAAGGTCTTAGCATATACCCTTGCAGATAGTAAGCACACAATAAGCGGAAGTTGTCATTATTGAATTTATTATTATAACAAAATGGCACAATTTAAAAGCCGGGGTACAAAATAGCCGAGAACAGGAACAGAGAGAATAAATAAGCTGGAAATTTTGCTGAAATGTATTTACAATGCATGCGTGCAAGTATACCAAAAAATTGTATCTAAGTTTTCCAGACATTACCATGAAATGGGAAACCCACCATAAATGGGAAAATATGAATATGTACGCAATCAATCACTATGTCTTGTCAAAAATCCCAGTCACTGCAGAAGGTAGAACTATCCTGTTTAACTGAGACTAGGGGTTTTTCTTAGGGGTGCTCATAAAAAAGAGACTGTGTAGAGCAGAGAGCAATCCCATCAGCGCGCCTGTGGTACACATGGCTAGCAGAGCAATTTCCCAGGTCATATGACAGCACGACATCAAAGTTTAATCAAGTAAAATAATTCTATGTGGGCAGGGGATGGTGGCAACTCCACGTTTCAGTATCTAATTTCCTCCAGACGCTGTCTGAGCCAGAGAAATGGATCATGTGGAGGGATGGCTAATTTTTTCATAATGGAACCTCACATCTTACAAGCAAGTCTTCCGAAGTAGTGTCTCTTCTGACTGAATTTCTGATCAATATTAAGCAATAAGGTTAAATAAGTAGATAAGTAGATGATAGATTTAGACAGGTAGACAGACAGAAAAGAGAGAGCAACAGAAATAAAGAGAAAAAGATGGTAGCATTTTACATCTCATTGCAAAGGAAATTATATAGTTAGTTTCTCTTATTAACTGTTTACAATACCCAACAACCTTTTATCAGGAGGAAAGTCTAACTTGAAATGTCAGTACTAGTGTATAAGCTCATTGCATATGACACTATCCGCATGGGAGCCCAGCTCCTGATCAGTAGGAGCTCCAGAATGAACAGGCACTTGAAGTAACTCAGAGTTTACCTCAAGTCATTGAATAGGTTTGATGAGTATGTTACCTTTGTTTAGATACACTCAATAAACCATGGTTTATCCAAAATACTTGTACTGGACTTTAGAATATGAACTTATTGTATTAAATGTTGACTTACACAGATTATAGAAGTAAAATACTTGCCAAATCATCCTGATAGCAAAGATAAAAGTAACACCTCTTCCCTGCCCAGAGAGAGTATGGAGAACTTTATTTGAGGCATAGGAATCACATTAAGAACCCTAAAAAAAAAAAAAAAAAAAAAAAAAAGCAAAGCTCTAAAGAGTCGTAACAAATATGTATCTATAA
Organism: Loris lydekkerianus; assembly: GCA_963574355.1. Classification (NCBI taxonomy): domain Eukaryota; kingdom Metazoa; phylum Chordata; class Mammalia; order Primates; family Lorisidae; genus Loris; species Loris lydekkerianus. Next base: position 18,599 of record CAUYPK010142124.1, on the reverse strand, counting down.
GAAGAGCTAGAAATAATTCTTCTTAAACAAATATTATAACTGAGCATGTTAAACTCTGTTAAGCTTAGTTGAAGCTTGCTTAACCGTATTTACCTTGAGCCTGGATATATTAAATTCTGAGATACAAATTCAAGTCAACAATTTAAATTCTAAAAGATTATGCTTGAAAATGATATTATTGTCTTTTTAAAGTGTAATTTTAAAGTTAGTTTAGCTGTCCTGTGTGTTTCTAATAACCTCTTGCTGAAAGTATTACAAACTTTGAGTTTTCATCTTGCTGAAAAAGACCAAGTGTGATGCCAATATGCCTATCAATTTGCTATGTACTAAGGCAAGACGGAGTGGATCCTCTCAATTTTAGAAAAATGAGTCTAATTTTCGTGAGACAATTTGAGGTACTGTTTCATAGGCTTTTACCTGTCAGATAGAAATGCATAGGGAAATCTGCTATGTGGGGACCTCTTCCATGTAAATGACAGGAAGAAACACAGGTGACATGCTCACTGGCACACACTGCTTGGGTTTGTAGAGAGATCCTATTCTCCTTTCCAAGGCATGGCAGAAGGCGAGGATGGTTCTGCTTCAGAAAGAAAAAAGGCATATGTAGCAGCCCAGGAAAGAAGCCTCCAATGTGTGTCCTAAAAGAAGCAGAGTAGTCCTTCCTCCGAGGTGGAACATGACAATTCTAGTGCTCCCATGCTCACACCCACTCCTCCAAGTGACCCAGGATGCAGGTCAGGTAGGAAAGGGCCTGAGGTGCTGTCCCAGAACCCAGCTGTACTTGACTGTATGGAATAACGGGGACACAATCACTGGAATTGCTGAGCCTGAGTGTCTGCAAATTCAGTAGGGGGGTATGTACAAAGTGTTTTTGGTTTTGTATATTTTTAATTTTTTTCCTTTGTGTCTATGAACATGTGGTATTTACGGTCAATCATCTAGCAGGTCATAAAAACTCTTCTATGTCAAACAAAACTTTTGAGCTTTTATTAAAATCTGAGTTCTTGTGGGTAGTTGTGATTTTTGCTGGGCAAAATATGAACATTGAATATACAACCACCTTTCACGTTGTCAGAAACAGCACTGGGCCCCGAGACGCAAAGTGTTCTTTCTAAGTCGTATTTGTAGTTACAGTTATTCTCCAAAGCTACAAAACTCCAAAGGTTTTGTCCAAGTTCTTTTCTGCCCTGTGCCCCTACTTCCCTGAAATTATGACTGTACATAATTATAAAAAGTGAACATATAATTATTTTCTCTATATTTTCTCTAAATCTCTGTAACTGTGACTATGTAGAAATTTGCATGTATTTTCCAAAAAAGGGGGGGGGGGGTTTAAATATACAAAAAGAAAACTGATGTGTTTCCAGTGTGAACCTCATTGGAAAAACTTAATCTCCTCAGGTAAGTAAATTCTACCCAATTTTTGGAAATGGCCAATTATAAATGAATATAAAGAAACTGGATTTGGTCAGAGAAACTGAATCCAGGAATGCCAACTTTGTTGACAATGAATATTTAATAAATACTTTCTGTTCTAATTATTAATTGCTACTTAATAAACACACCATCCACATAATTAGTAACCTAAAAATAATTTTCTGCAATTCTGAGGGTTGGGTGGACCTTTTCTGCTGATACTCCAGGCGTCACTCGCCTCGCTGCAGTCACCTGACAGCTCTCCTGGAGCTGAGGGCCCAGGATGACTTTCCTCACAAGTGTGGCCACTGGCACTGGCTGTTGCTGAGGCATCCAGCTGTCTTCCAACCTTTCATTCTCCAGTGGGCTACACTGGTATCTTCTCAGGGTTCGAAGTTAATCAAAGAGGAAACAACAAGATCTGGGTTCCAGAATTAACACATTATCATTTCTGCCACTTTAGGTCAACAAAAATCGCATTTGGCCCAGATTCAGTGGGTGAGGAAATAGATTGCATTCTTGAGTGACAGTAAACACTACAGAGGGCAGAATTCATAAGAATCATGGTTTCTTATTCCCCTCTGCAATGTTTACTGTCACTCAAGAATGCAATCTATTTCCTCACCCACTGAAGAGGGCAGGATTCATAAGAAACCATGATTCTGGCGGCGCCTGTGGCTCAAAGGCGAAGGGCACAGGTCCATATGCCGGAGGTGGCAGGTTCAAACCCAGCCCCGGCCAAAAACCATACACAAAAAATAAATAAATATTAAAAAGAAAAGAAACCATGATTCTAACAACCTACCACATTTCTGAATTGACTGAAATAAAGTGGTATTCTCTAAAGCAAGTTTTTTGGTTTAAAATTTTTTCATTGCATCATTTAAGAAGTAGGATATAAACCTTGGTAGCTGAGACTTCACCGACATTATATAGATTATAATTTCCCAAAGGTCAGTGCTTTTTGCTTCCAGAATGTGCTTTTTGCTGGTAGGTGGTCTGTAGGCACATTACTTGGCACTTGACAGCTCAAAAAAATTTGTTGAATAAATGAAAGAAGAAATAATGGTACATAATCCAATTACAAATATAGAAAGCCAAATCAGATACCAATTTGAAAGCAGTTTTTAACTCTACACCGAGAGTATGAATTAGATTTCTAGCATGTTTGTGAGTTCTCTTGTTTAGTTTCTTGCCTTTAGATATTTGATATTGAATGAATGTTTTGCTCTGGGTAAAATAAGTGAGGAATGCAGAACTTTTCTCTTTAAAGAGTCCGTTTAGACCATAATTGTAGATTCCCATTAATTCATGATGAGTAATCCAAAGAGTTAATCCACACACCTTCCCTGTATTAAAAATAATTGTTTAATGTGTATTCAAAAATCCCAACCTTTTGTCTCATCAACTCCAAAATGATTATTGAGATTGTAAGCAATGTTAAAAAATAATCATTTTTTAGTTACAAAAGAACTAGATAAAACAACCTTCTTTTGAAAATTATCTTACTAGTAGAGAAAAATTCAGGGAACTAAGAAGTGAAGGGTGGGATTGTTTGGTGATAGTTGTATCTTTATGGATATATATGAGTGTACGTATGTATATGCACAGATGTGTGTGTGCGCACCCGTGCATGTGTGTTGGCTACCTAACGTCTGAACATTTCTGATTTTTGAAGTAACCCCAGTGAAGGTTGGTGGTAGAAAGTCAGATATACTTGCAGACATCACCCCTTAGACAGCTTTTCAATCTTGAGGTCATGATACAAAGACACACGAAAAACTGAGAAAATACTTATAACAAGTGGCAATGATCCTATGAGTGCATTAAGCTGTCGGGGCCAGGAGTGGCAGAACCTGCACTCTGTTCCCTACTCGGCTGAATGTTCTGTCCCAGGATTAGTTCCTGCCCTGAGGCTCAGCCTCCTTTGGTTCCTGGTCATTATCAGAGCCTGGTCCTTTAGGGGTTACGTCTGTGAACCACTTACTATCCTTCCAGGAAATTTTCTCTTTGATTTTGTTGCTTTCTGAAAACTGCTTGATACAGGGAATCCCATATTTTTTATATTTTCTTCATTAAATTAAACCTTTCAAACTTATTTTATTTTTTTGAGACAAAGTCTCAAGCTGCCACCCTCGGTAGAGTGCCGTAGTGTCACTGCTCACAGCAACCTCAAACTCTTGGGCTTAAGCAATCCTCTTGCCTCAGCCTCCCACGTAACTGGAACTACAGGCACCTGCCACAATGCCTGGCTATTTTTTTGGTTATAGTTGTCATTGTCGTTTGGCAGGCCGGGCTGGATTCGAACCCGCCAGCTCTGGTGTACTTAGCTGCTTGAGCTATAAGTGCCGAGCCTTCAAACTGATTTTAAAGTGAATCAAATGGGTAAGTTGGATGAATATGTGAAATTCTACCCATTTAATTTTACGTTTGTATGTATGTATTTAGACAGAGTCTCACTCTGTCACCAGGGTAGAGAGCTGTGGCATCATCATAGCTCACAGCAACCTCAAACTCTTCAGCTCTCCTGAGCAGCTGGGACTACAGCTACGAGCAAGGTACCTACAATACCAGGCTAATTTTTTTTTTCTTTTTCTGTTTTTAGTAGAGATGGAGTCCTGCTCTTGCTCAGGCTGGTCTCATATTTTTGAGCTCAAGCGATCCTTTCACCCTAGCCTCCGAGAGTGCTGGGGTTAGTCATGAGCCACTGTTCCTGGTCCTACCTGTTTAATTTTGAAATCTTCATCTCAGACATTAATAGGATATTATAGTATAAAACATTTCTTGAAAAGAGTAAACATTTTTCCAGGGTTATCTTTTGATCAGAATTGGCTGTGCTATTTAAAAGAGATGCTGCATTTGTATGCCGGTGGAGATTTGAGGACACCAAGCTCTAACACACTGTTCTTGATGGGATTGTTCCCAATGAGTGTGGAAGGAAACCAGATGAGAGGGAAGCATCTACTTCCTTATTCAAAATAGAGGACCCAGTCATTAAAAAACAATGCACCTTCTTACACAAAAGAAAAATGCAGAGCACAAGGGACAAGGCAACTTTTGCAGCTAGACTGTCCAAGCCTGAGTACTAGGGTCCACTCTACTTTAGAACCTGGGTGACCTTGACCCAGTCACTTTCCATTTCTGTTTGTGTTCTCATTTGAAACTCTATAGCCAAGGCTTTCATGAAGGTTAATACATGCAAAGCATATATGCCTAGCACATTGCTGCCACTATCTGTTTACCAGGATAGACCCTATAGAACCGTATGGCTACTGCTGTAGCCAAAAAGAATGTGCATATTGCCCTTCCTTTCCTCCAAATGATTGACTCTCCACTTTGGCACTCCAGCTTTTTTTTTTTTTTTTTTTTTTTTAACAACTGCAAGCTATTTCCTGCAATAAACAAACCCAAACAAATCATTACCACTGACAATGATAAAAACTGCTCAAACTTTCTGCTCTGGAACTCTGCAGTTGCTTATTTCTGATCTAACTTAAGTAATTCCTTGCATTGTCATTCTTAGCTCTTTTTGACTCTCCATGTTTGAACACTGCTTCCCGTGTGCTCTTAAGTCCGCTGCACAGATCTCCTCTGCTTCATCTCCATGACATACCCTTGGTACAAGTGCAAATACTTTTTTTTGCTTTTTGTTGTCATTGGGGACCAGCTTTGGAGCCATGTCTCTCCTCCCGATTTGTAACCAGGTGGTTTGGGGGTCATAGGTCCCCATCTCCAATTTCAGAAGTGGACGCTGCTTGGCTCATTTCCCCAGTCAAGGCATCCGTTCCAGGAAGGGAATGTAATTGTATCAGACTCAATAACCTAATGGAAGGTGTTTGCTGGGATTCTAAGAGGAGCTTCCTTCCTCTCCTTCTTGGAGCTGAAAATCAGTGTTTCTTTTCTGGTTGGCAAGCTCAAGACGTGCCGCTCAGAGCCACTGTGGAGGCACACTGGTGTCCTGAGAGGAGAGGCAGAGCTGCTGGGCCACAGTAGGAAATGGAGGATAAACCCCCTTTAGGAAAGATAAGGATGGGTAGACTGAGAGATTATGCCCTTGCAAACACCGTTGACACTGTGAGAGCAAGTGTCCGCGGAAGCTCACCTCTGGCCTTTTCAGGTATGTGAGACAATAAATTCCCTTCATAGTTTAAGCCAACTTGCATTGGGTTTGCTGCCCCTGGAAATCGTAAGGTTCTCCACTGTTGTATAGAGCATGGGCTGAGAGTCAGCATAGACCTGCATTTGAATCCTGACTGCATTACAACCCAGTTATGTAAACTTTGTCTTGGGTTTTCCTTATGAAAAATGTAGATAAGATCTGCTTTGCAGAGTCAATCTAACACTAAGAGACATCTGTAACTCTCCTGGCTCATACGTGAGCTCAAAAAATGTTAGGCTGTTCTGATTAACTACCCACATAGATTAATATACAAGATCTAATGCTGGTGCTTTATACACTCACAGACACAATTGTCTTGTCACAACCCTTAATTGAGAGCAATAATGATCTAAAAATGTGCACAGGCGCATATGTGTATACATGTGATGTGTGCATGCCACCTGTATGTCAGTATTCTATACCACTTATCTGGAAGTAGTAGGCAAGTAGCTATTTACAAAGCTGAATTATGAATCTCTAATTTAATAAACCTTTCTAGAGATACCAAGTTTTATTTCCATTCAACAAAGATCTGTGGGGCTCTTACCAGGTTTGACAGGCAGCTATCTTTCTCCATTTTGATGAGTTCATGCTGTTACTGAGCTATATACGTGAATCAGGGGAAATCATCACACATATTCTTTTGGAGGAGTTCGATATGTGTCAGCTGATCTCTGCTCCATTAATTTCCAGTGCAAATTACACTAGTCCCTCCCTGAGGTGGAAGCTGGGGGCTGAAAGAGGGAGAATTTGGGGGAAGGGAGGAGAGGTTAATAGAAAGCTACACTATAGGCCAGGTGCGATGGCTCACACCTGTCTATAATCCCAGCACTCTGAGAGGCTCAGGTGGGTGAATTGCTGGAGATCAGGAGTTCAAGACCAGACTGAGCAAGATCGAGACCCTCCCCCCCCTCTACTAATAATAGAAAAAGTAGCCAGGCACTGTGGCAACACCTGTAGTCCCAGCTACCTGAGAGGCTGAGGCAAGAGGATTGCTTGAACCCAAGAGTATGAGGTTGCTGTGAGCTCTATCGTGGGTGACAGAGTGAGACTGTCTCAAAAAAAAAAAAAAAAAAAAGTGATTTAAAAAGAAGCTATACTATGTTTTTTTGGCTTTCACAACTATGACAGGAATAGAAGGAAATATCTTACTATGATACATGGTTTAGAAATATTTGAATTATGGACACTAAAGACTTTTGTCTAAAATGAAGAGACTCAGTCTTAATTTCTAGATCTTATTGGTAATGCAGCAAACACAAGCTTAATCTTTCTGTTTCCAAACAGAGAATCCTAGTCACTGTTTTTTCTGGTGAGGGACAGAGCACCATTGAGTGGAAAGCATTATCAGAAGTGCTAAGGGCCAGATGGTTGATTGCACAATCACCTAGAACCAGGACCTGCTAAGTATTTACCCTCCTGAGCTGTGAATGAGGACAAGGTGCTCGGGACAACTCCAGGTTTATCTGATGGCTTGTCAGCAAATGCTGTAACATTATCATCACCCGGGCTGACAAGTTGTGCCGAATCAGGAAATAACTTGTTTTGAGGCGTGCAGATGTCTCTGTGTGTCTTGTAAACAATATAGGGGTGGGGGGAATCGAACAACAAAGGGCAGCTTTGCAGATCACAGCCCAGGATGATTGCTTGACAGGTCTGTGCCAAACTCTGCTGGCGAACAAATAAAAATGAGCCGTTCCCCTTCTCTGAGGACTCTGTATTTTTAAAGGGGGATAATAAATGCAAAGCTGTGCAAAGCCTGGCTTGGGGAAATGTGAAATCCATCTCCTATCATTTGCATAACATAATCAGCAGTGCTCTTTTAATCAGGCTGGGGGAGGCAGTTAGAACATGTGTTCCATGGAGAGGTCGTGGAGCACGCCCCAAGGTGCACCCTGCACCTTCCTGAGCTTTACCCCTCAGCAACCGACACCCCTCATGACACACTCCCCTCCCTCCCTAGGACTGAAGACCTGAAGATGAAAGAACACCATCCTCTCTGGCTCTTCCATGAGAAGGGTGGACCACACCACAGTAACATCTGCCTACATTACCTCTTCCTGTCCCTTGAAAAGCACTGGCATTTGTCCAACTCACAGCTATGTGCATAGTGACCTGACAGAGTAGAGCATTGCACATCATTTCTTGCTTTGTGCACGAATGACCTGTTTTTCAGGGAGGCAGCCCTGGCCATTCTAGAAGGTACCTGGAGACCAAGGCAATTCATATCAATGCAATTCTATAGCACAAAGTGCTACTGGGTCCGTTTTTTGTATTAATGTTTCCATGGTGATTAGATACTTGACAATTTATTTAAACTAAGAATCTAGAATCACTCACCAGCCTACGAGAGGAAAGTTGAACCCCAAGATTTCATTTCTGGAACCAATACTAACCCAGTAGGTGAGGGGCATAATTAACTTTCATGCTTTAAAAATCCAGTCACAACGGATGCTAAACACATTACCAAATATAAGTTCACTCCAATTGCTCCCTTTGGGGCCTCCTTTTGTTACTTACATTGAAAAGAGGTGGGGAGGGCTGGGCTTCTGAAGGTTTCCCCCCACCACTCGCAGAGGCTCTCCACACCAGCTCAGCCACGTACACTGCAACTCTAGAGTCAATTCAAACCGCCTATGATTAAAAGATGGAAATATTCCCCATGGACATTGGGCAATTTATTTGTGAAAAAGATTTAATGAAGAATTTCAAAGCAGACAGTGCCCTACAAAGAAAGCTCATTTGTGAATCTCTATGTTCTCTCTGCTGCCCTGAGCTCATCTGAGGGAGGAGGAGGGACCGATGCCCTGCAGCTATTGCCAAGTATATCACATGTGGGTTTCTCAAGATATAAATATTCTCAGGCAGCTAAAGGCATTAGAACAGGCTGTTTTTAGATGATCAGACTCTATAGTCAGGGCCTTTCCTGGCCAAACCGAGAGTGAAACTGTTTGCCCTTAGTCTCCCAATCACTTTAGGTTCCCGCCTTCAATGGTATCCTCTGATCCTGGGTATTCCAAGACAAAGCCACATAGGCTGTCTTTGAAGGTCTTTGCTTCTCTTACCATCTCTAAATGACCTTGCCTCTCCTTCCTGTCCTTTAGTATTTGGATCCCAGCTGATACAAACCCCTTACACACATATATAACAAAGAATAATAAAAATTTGGTTTCCTGGGACGTTTAAGCTTCAGAGTAAGAGTCATCTGAATTCAATCTCGCTCACTAGCTATCTGCCTTTGAGCAAATTATTCAAATTCCTTGAGCTTCATGTATCTCATGTATCATTCCGGTGGGTTTTGTGTGTGAATTAAATAAGATTATGAATGTAAAGATCTTACACGCATTTAAAAATACTGGTTATTATCTGTAGGAGAGGAAATCTAATTAGACAACAACTTGGTTCAAATGAATCTCTAACAGAGAACTAACAGGACCATCCAATGTGCAAGAGAGGCCTGGTTAGGAGATGCATTTCAGGGCTCCTAAAATTGCATTAAAAAGTGCTATCCCCAATTCAATGTAATCTCAATCAAAATCCCTGCAGAGTTTCTTTTCTTCTTCTTCTTCTTCTTTTTTTTGTAGAAATTGACAAGCTGACTCTAAAATTGATATGGAAATGGAAATTACCTGGAATAATCAAAGCAGTCTTGAAAAAATAAAATAGCAAAGTCAGGGGACTTAAATTGTCTGATTTTAAGATGTACTATACTGCTACAGTAATCAAGACTAGTACTGACATTAGGATCAAGATATAAATCAATGAAACACAATAAAGAGCCAAAATTGATGCACAGTTACATAGTCACTTCATTTTTGAGAAAGATGCCAAAGTAAGGCACATGGAAAAGAAAAGTCTTTTTAACAAATTTTTGGACCAATTCTAAATCCATGGTAGAAATAAAAAAACACAAATAAAAAAAGCTGCACACCTACCTTTTACCATATACAGACATTAATGTACCTAAAGGTAAGAGCTTGCAGAGGAAAACATAGCAGCCTATCTTCATGAATTGGGAGCATGGAAAAGTTTCTTAGGAAAGTCATAACCGTATAAGTTGATAAATTCAAGTAACTACAACAAAATTAGAAACTTCTGTTTGTCTAAAAACACAGTTCCGAAAATGCAAAGTATACTTCCGCTTCTCGGGTTGCGGGTCCAGGTGGGACGTGGCGGTGGTGGTGGTGGCCTCTGTGTCCAGGTGATCTGGGCGGTGGGTCCATCCCGTCTACAGCGAGGCGGCTGATAGCAAGAGGCCCCAGGGCCCCATATCGCTCCTGGACGCCCCTCGTCTTCATGGCCGTGCTTTCCGGGGTGGCAGAGAGCATGATGAATGTCTTCTAGAAATCGCTCCACCGAGAGCAAGAGTGACCCCAGTTTGTCCCCTACCCCCGTGTTCACATCAGGACCAAGCCCTTTCCCAGGGCAGATGGTGACCAAACTCTGTTCCACAACCTGCCCTGAAATCTGCTTCCACTTGGCTGTGAAGATGAATAAAGAGAACCTAGACCACAGCTCAGGGATTGGGGACCACGGCATCCATCTGGACCACCATTCTGCACATGGCCCAGAGAAAGTGCACCACACCTTAAGCTCACCTTCTTTTTATTATTTTTTTTATTTTTACATATGCATGTGTTTATTAGATTTCCATTTCTTTGCCTTCACAAAATTAAAAAGGCTTAAATTTTAATAACAATAACAATGTTTAAAATAAGGACTAGAAACAAAAACCTCATAAAGAATGAAGGAACATAAATACATTCAGAAAAGGAATCAGACAATTACTACATCAAAATATTAAGCAATAATAATAATAATTCAAAGAAAGTAACATTCACATTGTCAAATAAGAGTATGTCTAGTATAGAATGCTTTGACTCTGAGATTCAGTATGAGATTCATCGGTTAACTTCTTATTTTCTTTTTTTTAAGTCTCAAAAAATAGACAACTAATATTTATAAATAAAAGTAAAATATAATCTGTTTTATGAAATTATCTTTTACTTAAGCTCACCTTCTTTTGTCACATGATTACCAGTATACTGATCTTCCTCCATCTTGCTTGTGGCAAGAGAAGGCTTAAATAACGTAAACTAAGAAAAGAAAAGAAAAAAAAAAAAAAAGAAAATGAAAGGTAAGCCATAGACAGGGAGAAAATATTTGTAAAACATATCAGACAGATGACTCCTTACTGCATATCCAGGATACCTAAGGAAAGTGTACAACTCAATATAAACTCCAACCACTGAATAGAAAATTAACAAAGTATTTGAATAAACACATCACAAAAAAAGATAGATAATTCACCAGTAAGCACATTAAAAAGTACTGACTATCATTAGTCCTCAAGTAGATACAAATTAAAGCCAGAATGAGATACCCCCAACATCCATGAAAATGACTAAAATGAAAAAGACTGATTATATCACATGTTGGAAAAGTTATAATGGAACTCATATGTTGTTGGTGGAAAAATAAAGTTGTGCGATCACTTTGGAAGAACTTTTACAAGTTTCTCGGAACTCTAAACAAATGCCCTACAGCCCAATATTACCTATCTTATGTAAGTCCACTCCCAAGTATTTACCCAAGAAAAAGCAATACTATGTTCACAAAAATACTTGTTTATAAGTGTTCACAGAAACCTTATTCATAATATTCCAAAACAGGGAATAATAAACTGGGTGTCCATCAACAGAAATGAAAAAAACAAACTGTGGTATATTCATACAATGGAGAACTACTCAAATAGTAAAAAGAGATTAATAATTGATATGAAACAACTTAAATGAATCTCAAAGCCATTATGTTTTAATAAAAGAAGCCATATACAAAAGAATATGTTAGACTACATGGTCCCATTCATATAAAAATCTGGAATAGGTAAAATTAATCTGTGGTAGAAAAAAATTGTAACAGTAATTGGAGTTGAAGATTAACTACAAAGGGGCATAGACACTATTTTTATCTCATCTCGATAGCAATTTGGGTTACATAAATGTGTAATTCATTAAAAATTAATAAAAATAATCTTAATTTATGCCTTTTATAACACGTAAACTTTATAACAAAATAAAAACTTTGAACAAATATTGAGTTCTCATTAATAATATGCACACTATAGTATTTATGAGGAAGTGTATGCTGTGCACAATTTGCTTTGAAAGGCACCAAGAATCAGGACAATTAAAATGTAGGTAGAGAGATGGATAGCCAGATAGATGTGGGATAAAGTAAGCATAATAAAATGTTAATGCAGAATCTGGAATATCCACATTATAAAATTCTTTCCTACTAATATGTTGGAAATTCTTCAAAATAAAATGTGGAGTGGGAGGAGTATGCTACTCAACAAGGCAGTCTCCACATTGCATGCTTTAGATTGATTAAATTTTGTTTATTCATTTGTTTAACAAGTAATTTGAGAGGATCTGCTGTATAGCGAGTATTAGGAAGGGCACTGGAGATCCAGCTGTGAATGACATCGTGATAGACTCTGCCCATGGAGCTTATATTCTACTGGGTACCATATACAATGAGCAAAGAGACTAAGGATGTTGGTGATATGTGTCATCAAAGAATCAACCACAAGGCTGAGACTGAAGAGGCAGAAGAGCCCGCATTATGTGAATGGCAGTCACAAAGCCAGATGCCTAAGCCCGGGCCATGGGGAAGGCTGGGAGAAGAGCAATCCATGGAAGGCAGGAGGTATAGCCAACCCGGAGTCCACTCTGATAGCTGGGAGACTAGCCAGGAGTGTGTTATGAAGGAAGATGTTCTGGTTCTAGTTTTCCAGTGAGATAGATAGATAGATAGATAGATAGATAGATAGATAGATAGATAGATAGATAGATAGATAAATAGATATTATGTAGACAAATGTAGTTTCCCGACTAAATATCATTTTGTGCTTTGAAGTCAGGAAGGAAATGAGTTTTTATAAAGTTGTTCAGTCCTCTGAAAACAGGGCAGGTGAGGCATCTTTGCACCCATCATCCAAACCGCCCCACTGCTGTATTTTGTCATTGCATTATTATACCAATGGACTGCACGTTAACATCTCTCAAAAATTAGTTTTGAGAAACAGCAACGAGTGTCTTGTTTGTGACCACACGGGTTAAATTAAGTGGAGCTTTAAAAATGAAAACAGCATGTTGTAAATAGTAAATACATACAGTTTTAACTGTTAATTTAAAAAAATAGAAATTTTAAAAATCCTCAGTATTCTTATCTGTTTTAAAGATCATTGCTGTTGTAGAAAACAGAGGTCTTTCTTAGTTTATTTTTTTAACTAATCCTCCAGATTGCTTGTCAGTCTATATTAATCAAAATCACAAGATAACTACTCAGTACTGTTCTGCTTTGCTACATGGAAAAAGCAGTCATAGTATTTCATCTTAAAAAAAATAAAAAATAAAAAATAAATATATATATATATAATAAAAACGTCTTGGCAATCTGGCTCCCACATCTGTCAGTGCACCGTCTGCCAGGGCTAATTTGGCTCCTTTGGTTAAGTTAGTTGGCCAGGCCGCCTCCCTCCACTGCTCACAATTCACTTTCTCCCCTCAGCAGCTTTCTATTCTGAGGACAATCTTCTCTGATAGAGCAGCTTGCATCACTGTTCTTCCCTTTGAGATCTCTAAATATTATTTTTTTAAATTGGTTTCGTTATGGTTAGAATTAAAGGCCAACAAATGTTAATACACGGAGTAGTGAACTCCAGTTCTCTTCTTTAGCCTTCCACTGTGAAGCGCATTCAGGGTACTCACATTTGGCTGAAGTGAAAAACCTCTGTCTTAATCAAATGTGTCAGGAAAGGAAGATACTAAAGCAGGCTAGATATGCAAACTTGTTTTCATTAGGTAATTGCCATTGGAGATCTTAATGAAGGTAGAGTAATCTTTCCTCCAACAAGCAAACAATGAAATACAAATCAATTCACATTTGCCTGTATGTGTCACTATTCTTTTCTATGAGTATATTTTTATGAAAAGCTCTGTCTCTTATCTCAAGGCATACAACATCCTTGTGGAAAAAGAAGCTGGCTACTGAGTCCTGTTTTCCACCTAGGAGGAGAGCACTATTACCCCTCTCCCCTCTTCTGTGTGGCTGAGTTGTTCCTCTCATAAAATAAAATGGATTTGCTCTGAAACATCTGAAGTTTCCCGGTCTTCCTTTCAACCACAGGACTCCTCCTGTGCTGGGTGGTTCACCCAGGGATTTAGGGGAAGTGGCACACACACAACGACTGGGCAAAAGATTAAAAGAAGGCTTTGGTTTCCTTCTTCCTTGTGTCTCAGGTGAGGCAGCAACTGTCATTGTGCTAATGTGTTCAGGGAAAGTTACGAAAGAACAGGGATCATCAAGTAGGACTTCTGGGACTTTCATTTTTAACCTGCGTTGAAAACACAGGGGCTTGGAGATCTTTTTGGTAACCCTTTAAACTGAAGTCAAAGGGTTCAAAAAGAAAAGGAGAGCCTATGAAATATATACTAAAGGCAGCAACCACAATGAGAGAGGGAAGTAATATGTGACTTGGGATAGATGCCTTTGACACACTCATTGATCTCAGTGACTTGCGGAGTGCTGATAGCGCTCTGGCCTCAGGGTGAGGCGCCTTGCCAGCTTCCAGATCAAAGGAGTGCCTAGGTGCTGAATCCCTGGCGTACTCCCAAGCAAAAGTGCCTGAAGCCACATTTGCTAATTACAGGTTGTGTTCTGCTGTTTCCAAACAGGGTGAAAGTGACAGAAGTTTAACTGTGAATAATTACACACTTGAATAAGTATGTGATTAGCACTATTTGTTGTGGTTGGGACTGGAGTGACGGGACAAGAATGGAGTGATTGCATTATTTACAGCTTAATTGTAGACAAGTAATTACTTATGGAAGCGGATGGTGCAGGGTCACAAGGGACCTGCAGAAGAATGCAGATGATCGGAAATTCAACCTCTCCAGCCAGTCACCCCTCCCCACCCACCTCCCTTGGAGCTTGATAAAGAGAATCAACTAGCCTTTCTTGAATGAAATGCTTTGGAATGTTAAATGTCTTGTTCAGTCTAAGCAAAGTATCAGCAGAGATATTTTAAAATCTCAGCTTCTAAAGTAATAAATCACAAATGCCACCTAGTGGCTCTTAGTATCCAGTGGCTGTATTATCCGTATAATGTAGCCCCAGCCCAGCACAGGAGGGGATTTTGAGAGTGTGGGAGGGGTTGTCCACTTTGGGGGGAGGTGTCCACTACTCAGAGTCCATCCTGCATCCTCATAGCCTCTTCTTACCCCATCTACCGCTGTCTTTATTCAGCTTCAGCAGAACGTCATAGTCACAAATTCTCCCCCCACCACTTTATACCATTGTAACATCTAAAAGTGCACTGGAGATCTGACAGCAAATCATTGTGTAGTTTTTATTTTCCCCTAAGCCACCAAAATAATGAATGAGGGAGTCAACAGTTTTCTTGGTTTGGGAGTAGACTCATGGACGCATTTCCTCAGCTGCCACTTCTCATTCACCAGGTAGTTGAAAGCTATTTTTCCAATTACCATGGTCCTTATTTCAAGAGTTCATGTCTAGATTAAAATCTGGAGGGATCCTGTTGCCATAAACTCTCCCAAGGCAGGTGCCTGTTTGATAAATGTGTTGGGGGAGGGGGAGAATAAATGTATTGTTAAGCCTTATTTGTTTTCACACAGCCCCTCCCCCAGCTTTTTAAATAATTCTGTTAAATAATAAATAGACATGTCGATTCTCCTCTCAGAACTCAACACTGTACAAGTAAAATTTTCCTTGAATAGGACCCAGACAATAGTGCTGTAGACCGGAGAGTGCCCGTGTGGCTGTAAGTAAATCCTGCATTCTCCAACCATATGAAGCCTCTGTTCCTCTGGTTGTAACACCAGAAACAAAAGGGATGGTGTTGCTCCAAACTGTTTCAGGCCACCAATTCAAGGATACTATTTGTAGGAGGTGGCTGACTTGCTGTTTGTGAAAACTGTGATTTCATATACAGTTTTGTCATTGTCAATTTTGGGTCCATTTCCCTCTGCACTCACAGTACTCAGTAGAATGTCCATGTCACTTCATGATGGGACATTCTCCTACAGATGACTACTTCCACCCAGCTAGGACAACCTCTCCCATTCTCCAGATTCCCTTCACACCTTTGGATACTGGTATCAATGGTAAAAAAAAAAAAAAATTTAGTCTAACTAACTAAATCAAACACTTTTTTTCATTGGGATACCACTTATTGGTGTGACATCAGAAGTCTCTTCCTTTCCCTAAGTGGGGAACATCACCTTTGCCTTTTTATTTTCTATATTTCTGTGGCTTTACCCTGTGATGCCTTTCTGGCTCTGGAGACTGCCCCTCCTAGGGCTAGTCTATTCCTAGAACTAGTAAACAATCCACCTGCTAAGGAGCCTTTCATATGCAAACTAACCAATCCACAGCTCACAATCCCAACCTTCTCTATTTGGCTGTTAAACTCTGGGCCACTATTCCCCGCCCCTAACCATCCCAGAGCCAATAAAAAAACAAGAGACAGCATCTATACCCCAAAGCCCACTGACGTTATTTAGACAATCCTATCCCAAACCAGCTTATCCTGCCTGGCCTGTTCCTTCCCCTGGAAACCACAGACCCTGGTGCTTCCCAGTGTGACCTGAGTGGCCGTGAGATGTCCTCTCCTCCTGGGAGTTGTGAGGAACAATATTTTCATTAGCAGTGGTCTCCTGATCTGTTGGCCTCACCATACCTGAGTAATAATAAAATCTACATTTTAAAGCAGAAAACTCTTGCCTAAACCCAGTCACCGTTGTCCACAATGCTCATCCTAGGATGTTATCCCTTACTGCTTCTTCTTTGGACCTCTCATCCCAAATGCCCACTGAGCAGCAGCACACCCATGGGACAGTAGGAAAGCCTCAGTTGTGCCAGATTCACAGGCCAGGTTCATATTGGCCGCTTTTGCACACTGTCAAAGACCCCATTCTGCCCACTAAGGGCATATTTCGCTCTTAAAGATGGACAGCTGCCCCACCCCAACCCACTCTGCCCTCAGAGGGCCATATCTCTTTCTTGGAGTGGTCAATATTTTTCCTCTCTCTTTCTCCAAAGTGAATTCTTAGATACACTGCTAATTTGGAAATGACCTTCTTGGAACGGTTCCATCTCCTTCACTTCATCATTCAGGTTGACGTTGCAATTATGTTTGTGTTGAAATATATAAAAGGAGCTAGATATTTTTTTGGGGGGGTGGGGAGGGGTAGAAGAGACTTTCAGCCAAATAGGAAAGAGCTAAAATTGAAATGTGGGCATGAATGGATATTCATTGCCAACGCAGCTTGACAAAGGGCCAATGGAGTTAACCTTGGCCAAGTCACAACTAGTCAAAACCTTATGTTTGCAAATATAAGCTGGAAAAATGAGTTAGATAACATCTTAAGAATCCTTCTTGGAAGGGACCCAGTGCATCCTTAGGAAGCAGCTCCTCCCAGGAAACCCCCTGTGGGATAATCCAGAGGGGGTTAAAAAGATCTAACCTTCTCCCACAAGTCTCTCTCCAACATGCTGTTGGCCATCCATGTGGCGATGTCTTCTGTCTGTCGACCTTTATTACCCCTAATGTCACTGATCCTGTTCCTTTCTCCATTATTGCCCCTTCTTGGAAATCCGATAGAAACTCATGTCCCCGGAATGATCAGTATGAAGAGAGCTTGCCTCCAGCTGCATTGCACACCTGGTTCCCACGGATCTACCTTGGACAAGCAGCGTCCTATCATTTCAACGCCTTTGGAGCTATTTTGGATTTTGTATTCCCCATAAGATAGGTGGCAGAGCCATTCATGTAAGAGGGGATGTAGGAATTCTTTGTAAATAATGAACAGCACTTCTGATTTCTTCTTCCCTCCCAGATTTTCTCCATTCAGCATTTTTACAAGATACAAACACTGGCTCCATCTTACGTGTTGATGCTGGTAAGGAAATTCTATTCAATGTTTTCCCACAGAGCTGTGCTTTCTAAAACAACAGAGAAGGAATGCTTTGACTGAGAGCAAACATGTTGGAGGTTGCTGGACACCAGCATAACCCTGGTTGTCACAAAAATTTAATGAATAAAGTCAAGGGGTTTTCCCTTTCTCCTCTTTGCTTTCTCAGCTATACCAATAGTTGGGAAATAAGCCTCCTCATCCTAGAGGAATTTAGTCTACCACCCTATCCTATTCTTAAAATTAGTATATTGTTACCTATCTTAGGGGAAGAAGGTAGTGATAGGTGTTAGGTTGTCCTTGACTTTCAGTTCTTAGCCCCCAGTGTGAGACGTTCTACTCTTCTAACTTGAGCAGTCAGCCACTAAATGTACCTGTTCAGAAAAGAATGCTAAATTGCTGGTGACTGCAATGGCATAAACTACGTTTAATCATTTGCTCTGAATCGCTTTAAGATGATAATGCCCTAGCTTATAAGAGAATCAATATGTTGCATTAAAACAGGATTTGATGTCACACAATACAATGTTTAAAAGCACAATGGAAGAAATTCTCAGAAGGACAATTCAGTCCTGCGTAGAAACAGATAATGACTGCTGTGATTTCTACCCTCCTGTTTTTAAAGAACTGGTGATTATTTTTTGAGAGACCTGTTTTTGAGAGTGGTCGGTTCTGTCAAAAGTTGTAAACTACATGAAGCTATTAGCTTAAATGCTTTTAGATTTGTCTTTTAAGATCTACCTAACATGCCTAGGAGGCAGGACAGGGTGATCAAAATCCCTATTTTAGTGAAGTGGAGGCTCAAAATGTCATGAGGAGCTGTGCCAAAGCAACAAGTGAATGTCCCAGGGTACTTGTTGATGGGAATTATCACTCTTCCTTACCCATTTTCTGCCTCCTGTAAAATCAGCAGGGTCTCTGGCTTGGAACCAAGCAAAAAAAAAAAAAAAAAAAAAATCAAAAATAAAAAGCGGGGTGTCTGTGCGCGGGGGGGGGCCATACTGGCAGTGGCGGTGATCTGGCGC
>CAUYPK010142123.1:0-26714 GCA_963574355.1 Loris lydekkerianus | reverse complement strand
CGCGGGTAAACACCTCACAACGTTCGGTGGGTTGACACCCGGTGTGTCCAATTGGCCATGATCCGTTTATAAGCCAAAACTTGGCCCTGGGGCCTTTAGGGTGTGGGCCGGTGCCCCCCCCCCCCCCCCCCCCATCTGCTTCTTCAGATCCAGAGAGAAATGAAGAGCTCAGAGAGACATTACAAAGCAGCCACACCAGGAAAGGGTAAGGGAAAGGAACAAAGGGGGCGGGCTCGCAGACTGACTCCAAAGCTAATTTTCATCTGTCAGAACTTAAGTCAGAGTTGATATTTTAAGTAAAATCCTTATTTCTTGGCTTTGGAGTTTCACGAGCTCTGACTCAGTCCATACGTGGATGAAGTTGGGAAACAAAAATTAAAGAGCTGGCACCTAGCGACCTGGCAGCTTCTAATGCTCCACATTTGATTGTGTAAGCATATGTGAGCTGGCCTCCTTCTCTATTAAGGAGCTGGACCATTCTGTAGGAATGCTGATGCCCATTCTGGGATCAGGGAAATGAAAAAAAAAAATGCCTACCTTCTTGCTGAGGACACCCTTACAGACAACTGTGACACACTATGATTAGGTTACCAAGATTCAGTTACCAAGGTTACCAAGGCAGTGAAACGTCCAAAAGAATTTGGACAGATCATCATCACTGGGACTGGCTGCCTTCGACAGCCACCAGGCAGAGCCCAGAACCTACTGCATTTTGTCAATTCTAAGAAATACATCTTTTTCACACCTTAACATCTCTGAAATCAGGACGAAGCATACACTTCAAGGTTTCATAGCACTGTGACACAATTTAACTGTCAGCAGGTTCCTTCCCTCCCACAGTGTACATAAAAATCAGACGTAGTTTCTACAACTCACGGCAAGAGCAGGCCCATTAAATCCAGGTGTCCCTGAGATGAGCTGGGTGCTGTGGAGGAGCAGCAGTTTACCAGTGACATACAGCAAGCTGCTCCCTTTAGAGGGGTCTTATTGTTGTGATAAGAGCCCCCCTGTGCTTCTGGCCAGCTTTAGGAGGAACCTGAGAACTCTGCTCTTCTGATGGCTCCTTGCTGATGGCCAGCTTTCTGTACTTCCTTGGGGTATGTAAGATGCTATACAAAAGGCTCGGCGCCTGTGGCTCAAGTAGCTAAGGCGCCAGCTACATACACCCAAGCTGGCGGGTTCAAATCCAGCCCAGGCCTGCCAAACAACAATGACTAAAAAAATAGCCATGCGTTGTGGCAGGCACCTGTAATCACAGCTACTTGGGAGGCAGAGGCAGGAGAATCGCTTGAGCCCAGGAATTAGAGGTTGCTGTGAGCTGTGATGCTACAGCACTCTACCCAGGGTGACAGCTTGAGGCTCTGTCTCAAAAAAAAAAAAAAATGCTATGCAAAGGAGAGCTGTTATATGTAGACTCTCCAGGAAGTCTTCAGAGCAGCCAGAAGTAAATTTATACTCTACTGATGATTGGAGACACTTGACCTCTTAGGTTGAATCTAAAAGGGCCTTAAAAAAAAAAAAAAAGAAAGACACAATCTGTGCTTGTGCTTTTGCAAAACAAAGCCTTCCTCTGTTCTTTGCAGCATTGGAGCTTTCCCACAAGGGGCATAGACTCCAGGAGGCACACAGGCCCTTTGGAAGTTGCATAAACCCAGAGGTTTGGAATGTATTTTGCTAGGAGCAAAACCTCACCTCTCAGGACCCAGCACTTTTTCTTCTAATAGGTGTGGGCAAAGAAAAGGACTGCATACCTTTTCTGAAAGTCAACTTTGAAAGCAGAACTTAACACTTCCAAGCAGCACAATAGTGACACCTTGGAAACATGTGTTTAGAATTAAGACAGAGTGGGTTTTGTTTGCATCTAGCCCCCTGCCTGCGTACTGTAAAACCCAGTCACCCTTGCCATTAATTGGTTGCTCAGGCATAACTGGCACAAATCTTCTAACATTCTTAAAGAATGACAGGCCTGTTTTCCAGCTGGTGATGCCTGAGTCAGGGTGGAGGCAGTCTAGCACGAAGAGAAGTTGTGTAGTTCATGGGGCAGCTTGGGGTGTGGACCTGAGATCTTGTCCTGTAACCCCTGATAGGGTCTTGTCCCTAGATAAGACTGATTTACTGAAGTTGCAATGTGATGGACATTTGATTCCCCTTTGGGGACAGACAAGATGTGTTAGGTTTCTGGATAAAATATGGGGAACACAGCTGTGCAGAAATAAGGTCATGCTCCTTTCTTCATTCTGTCTTCAATATTTAGCTGCCGCGTGTGGCCCCTCAGGCTAATGCAGACTGAAGTAATAAGACGTGCCATCTACACAGGCTTCTGGAATAAACAAGAGTGGGATAAAATCTGACCCCAAATGCTCTGTGGTCCTTGCTGATCTTCATAAGTAAAGAAAGACGAGTGAGACACAGACTAGTGGTTTCCAAGGATATGAAGGGATTACACAATAAGGACACTACCTCAAGTTACTTATAAACAAAGGAGGATTGAAACAAAGCACCTCAACCCTTCCAGTGCTCACTTTCTTTTCTTTTTTTTTTTTTTTTTTTGAGACAGTCTCATTATGTCACCCTCAACAGAGTGCCATTAAGTCACAGCTCACAGCAACCTCAAACTCCTGGGCTTAAGCGATTCTCTTGCCTCAGCCTCCCAAGTAGCTGGGACTATAGGCACCTGCCACTATGCCTGGCTAGTTTTTTTATTTTTAGTAGAGATGGGGGTCTCAAATGCTCAGGCTGGTCTTGAACTCCTGAGTTCAAGCAATCCATCTGCCTCAGCCTCCCACAGTGCTGGGATCACAGGTGTGAGCCACTACGCCCAGCCTAAGTATCTCTTTGGTCTTAGGCTTTGTGCAAAGGGCTAGATGCCAGAAGTACTATGGTAAATAAGACAGAGGAGATCTCTGCTTTCACAGAGTTTACGTTTAGGGAAGCAGATATACACAAAAAGACCAAACTAGAATAAGTATGTGGAAGACAACAGAGAGAGCTTAGAGAAAAACATGGGGACTCAGGTCAGGGGAGTCAGGAAAGGCTTTTCTAATGAGACAACTGCGTACTAAATAATACTATCTGCTGGACATTAACCACACATCAGACACTTGTCCAAGCGGGTTTTTTCCTTTTTATTGTTGGGAGTTCACTGAGGGTACAAAGAACCAGGTTATAAGTGTTTTATGTGCATCATTTTTAAACAAACTTCCTCATTCAAATGAAACATATATATAAGAAAATGTACACCTAATTGGACCACTTAACTAATTATCATAATGTGAAGACAACTTTGTAACTACCACCCAGTAGTAGAGATAGAACACAATACCCTGCCAGCAGCCCAGAAACTCCTTCTCCATGTCCCCAGAGACAAGCAGTACTCTGATTTCTAATACAATGGGTTGGTTTGGTCAGTTTCTGAACTTTACAGAAATACTTCACACTATGTTTATGAGATGCATCCATGTTGTGACATATCCCAATAATGTTTGCTTTCTGTTGCTGAGTGATACTTTTCCTGTTTGAATACCCAACCATTTACCTGTCTTACTGTTGATGGAAATTTGACTAGTTTTCAATGTTTGGCTATTATGAGTGGTAGAACCAAAAACACTCTCATCTCTATCTTTTGGAGCACGTGTGCTCACACTTCTTTTCTTTTTTTTGAGGCAGAGCCTCATTTTGTCACCCTCGGTAGAGTGCTGTGCTGTCATAGCTCACAGCAACTTCAATCTCTTGGGTTTAAGTGATTCTCTTGCCATAGCCTTCCAAGTAGCTGGGACTACAGGCACCTGCCACAACACCTGGCTCTTTTTAGAGACAAGGTCTCACTCTGGCTCAGGCTGGTCTAGAACCTGTGAGCTCAGTCCATCCACCTGCCTTGGCCTCCCAGAGTGCTAGGATTACAGGCGTGAGCCACTGTGCCCAGCCTCACATTTCTGTTGGTACAGCTTTATAAGCTACTAACAAATTGTTCTCCAAAGTGGTTTAACCAATTTACATTTGTACCAGTAGGATATGAAAACCCTACTGGCTCCGTATCTCTGTCAACATTTGGTATATTTAGTTTTCCATTTCAGCCCTTCTGCTTAGTTTGTAGAGGCATTTTATTATGCTTTTACTTTGACTTTCCATAATGACTGATAGCTTTTTTTTTTATAGCTTTTTTTTTTTTAGCTATTAGATGGGATAGCTTTTTTTTTTTTTTTTGAGACAGTCTCACTCTATTGCCCTGAATAGAGTACTGTGACCATAGTTCACAGCAACCTCAAACTCTTGGGCTCAAGCGATCCTCTTGCCCCAGTCTCCCCAGTAGCTGGGACTACAGGCGCCCACCACGCTGCCTGGCTAGTTGATGGGGGTAATTTTATGTGTGTATAGGTGTTTTGGATATTCTCTTTTGTGAACTAAGCACTAGTTTCCCTTGTTTGATAAGTGCTTTTTACATCCTCTGGATACAAGAGTATACATTAGACATATTTGTCTTTTCATTCTCTTCATAGTGTCTCCTAATGAACAGAAATGACTAGGTTTTAATGCATTTTTAAGTGCTTTCCTTATAGATGTTTTTTGCATACTGTTCAGAATATCTTCGTTTATCCCAACGTGCTCAAGTTAACCTCCTATGTTATCTCCTAGCTTTATTGTTTTACCTTTCATATCTAGAATTTAAATATCCTGGACTTGAGTTTTTGCGTGTGGTGTGAGGTGAGTTAGGATTAAGCACCCTTCCCCCCACCCCCCAGCAGCACTTACTGCCAAGATCGGCTGTTCTGTGGTGCTTACTTGCTTTGTCATAAACTAAGTGTCCTTATATGTGTGGATCTGTTTCTAGACGTTAATTCTGTTCTGTTTGTTTATCCTTGTACCAATCCTACACTGCCTTAATTATTTACTGTAGCTTTATGATAAGTCTTCATATCTTGTTGTATAACTCACCCAAATTTATTTACATTATTCAAAAGTGCCTTAGCTATTTTTAACTTTTTGCTTTATTTAACTTAATTCTCGCAAAAATTCTGTGAGGTAAGGTAGTTTTGATTTTTATCTCCATTTCACAGATTGGCAAACTCAGAGAAGTAAATTAATTTGCCCAGGGTCATATACCTTTCAAGTGTTGGGGAAGAATCAGAGTCCAGATTAGTCTGATTCTAGACCTAAGTACATCTAAGTGTTTCAGGTATTGCCTCCTTAATCCTAAAACCAGATGACCCCATCAGGGTATTTAATGTGAATGTATTACAATTTTAAGAAACTTTCATGCTCAAAATCATCCATTTCCAGTTAAAAATCTTATTTTCCAATTACCAAAGGCTACTTTCCTGGTCAGACTCAGAAAAACAAAGCAACCTAAGAGGCTCCTGAATTCCTTCCCCAGCCACAAGTCTGCAGAGGATCAGTTCTGCTCCTCACCTGGAATGGGAGGCCTGGGGCGGTTCCCTCCACCTCTCCAGCTTCAGCTCCTGCCACCACTCCTCTCTGTCCTTGTCTCTCAGGCCACACTTGACTACTTACCTTTTGCTACTAGGCCAAGTTCTTTTGCATAGCTACTATAGTTTGCTCAGAATGTCCCCTACCATTCCTGGCCACTTGCTCCTTTTTCCTTAAAAACTTTATCACTTGCCCTGGGAGGCCCTCCAGAGCACCGCCTGGGTTGGGCCTTCCCCTTCTCTGTGCCCCTCATGCCTCACTGTTGTGGAGTTCAAGTGTCTGTCTTCCCCCTACATCATAAGACACTGGGCCAGCATTACCACCAGATTCTGCAACTTGAATGGCAGCTTAACAGAGCAGGTATTTGCTGCAAAATCCTTTTTGGTTTGTGCCATAATTAATGGGCTCTAAGAGGAGGCCTCAGAGAAATGATTCCTAATAGGTCCATGACACATTTCTTCAGTAGAAGTCCCAAACTGGAAAGCTCAGGGAAAAGATAAAAATACCTGTGTGAGGATCTTGGCCTTTCAGCTGAGACAGTAATGGGGCTGGATGATCAAAAGGCCACAGTCAATTCCCACACATGGTACGGTGGGCTGTGACTTGTGCAAAGACTTTACGAAGCCCAATACTCATACAAAGTACACAACTGAACTGACAACAAGGCAGCTTCTTTTTTTTGTTGTTTGTTTGTTTTGTTTTTTTGAGACACAGTCTCATTATGTCACCCTGGGTACAGAGCGTCACAGCTCACAGCAACCTCCAACTCTTGGGCGCAAGCAATTCTCTTGCCTGAGCCTCCCAAGTAGCTGGGACTACAGGTGCCCACCACAACGCCCAGCTATTTTTTGTTGAGGTTATCATCATTGTTGTTTAGCTGGCCTGGGCCAGGTTTGAACCCGCCAGCCTCGGTGTATGTGGCTGGTGCCATCACCACTGTGCTATGGGCAGCCGAGCCAAGGTAGCTTCTTCAGAGAAGATTCCAGAGCTGAGAGCCTGCACCAAGGGTGCTGCTTTTCTCACCTGCTTTGAGAGCGATGGCGAAGAGTAGGCAGATTTGGAAATGCATTAGCAAGGGAGGAGCAGTCTGGCAGACGGGGGCACTATCAAGACAATGAGACCTCCACTCCTGTGTGGGTAGAGAGGCCATCCATTGCCTACCCTGGCTATACGACCCTTGGGCTACTCCAAGTATTCAGTCCTTGGTGCCAGCCCAAGGCAGTGGAGCCCAAACCCTGTGACATCTTTGAGAACTTCCAGGCTGAGTAAAAGCTCATTGTTTTTTTCCATTAAGAGCATAAGTTTTATTTTCATAAACATCTCATTCAGGAGCACGGAGCTAACCTTTTCTCACCACCGGCAAAATGGAGAAAAGGAAAAACTGAATCATATCCAATCCAGCTTTTCCATGTTTTCTCAGTTAATTCTCATTTTTATGGTCACAGGATTAAAAGCTTGTCAGAGAAGGGCAGTCCTCCACATTCTCCAAGGTTTTCTTTACTGACTTAGCTATGCTCAAAACAAGGGCTTACTTTTTCCTTCTTTAAGAAATTCAGAATTTAGGACAACATAGGGTTGTGGATATTTTGGAAAAACAGATAATCTTCTGGCATGGAAAATATCCTTAATTGGCTATTTTATTTTAAATTGGGGTTGGGGAGTAATTGACATTTGGGCAGCTTAGGCAATTTAAGAAAATCTTCAAAGAAAAGCTTCTGTCTCCAAGTTACGCCTTATGTTAGAAACAAGTTTCTAGAAAACAAATGTCAGAGACCAGCATTCATGCTAAAACCTAGATGCTCCTGATCCAAACTCACACACCCCTCCAACCTTTCCTAAAAGAGATTGCAACATGGAGTCCAAATATGAACAACTGATTCATTTTCTGCCCAGATAGGAAAATCAATTTAAAACATTCTCATGTTTGTATGCAAGAAGTGGCTACTGAGAAAAATGAACAAAAGCCAGCTGGGCCTCCATCAAGCTGCATGGTTCCTTTACACTTTCTCTGCTGTGCTGCTCTGGGAGCAGGGTCACATGGCATGCTACATGTGATCTGACGGTGCAGAGCACTTCTGTGGCACATGGTTTAAGCTTAGTGACATTTCAAGGCCAGACCATCTTGAAGATGCCCAGAGTTTAACCAACCTTGTAGGATGCTAACAACTAAAGCCAGGTTTTTCTTCTTCTTTTTCTTTTTTTTAAGACAGAGTCTCACTATGTCATCTTTGGTAGAGTGCCGTGCCGTCACAGCTCACAGCAACCTCCAACTCTTGGGCTTAAGTGATCTCTTGCCTTAGCCTCCCAAGTAGCTGGGACTATAGGCGCTCGCCACAATGCCCAGCTATTTTTTGTTGCAGTTGTCGTCATTTAGCTGTCCTGGGCTGGGTTCGAACCCGCCACCCTAGGTGTATGTGGCTGGTGCCGTAACCACTGTGCTATAGGCGCCGAGCCAAGGCCAGGTTCTTCTAAGTGTGATGAACTCCATGGAGCTAAGGCTGTGGTGCCCAATTGGGCTAGAAATTTGCAAAATGACAGCAGAGACTGGCAGACAGTGCCAATTACAATTTTTTTTTTTTTTTAAGTCAGAATCTCACTCTGTCACCCTGGGTAGAGTGATGTGGTGTCAGCTCATAACAACTGCAAACTTTTGGGCTTGAGCTCTTGCCTCAGTTTCCTGAGTAGTTGGAAATATAGGTGCATGCCACAACACCTGGCTAGTTTTTCTATTTTTAGTAGTGAGTAGGGTTTAGCAAGAGTAGGGTCTTACTCTTGCTTAGGTTGGTCTCGAACTCCTGAGCTCAAGCGATCCCCCTGTCTCGGCCTCTCAGAGTGCTGGGATTACAGGCATGAGCCACCGCATCTGGCCAAAAACAGAATCTTGAGCAGAATAACAAGTTGATGTAGGATGTTAGCAATATCCTCACCCCTTAGCAGGCAAAGGAGACTAGTGATGTGAGAAAATAAACCATGATCCACCCAATCCCCTAACTGCTTTTTGAGTTAGAGAAAAAATAATTGGTAACTCCAGCTGTCTGAACAGAAATTACCTTTCTCACTGGAAGGAGCTTTGGGGGATTACAGCCTGGAAGGAGACCCATCAGGTGTCAGGCTGGTGTGGGAAGGACTCGTACTAAACATCAACAGTACAAATGACTGCTCCAGGGGCTCCATAACAGAAACAGCAATTGCATGTTCCAAAGACAGAGTTATTGCTTTAAGGACACAGAGACCTTTGTATATATTCTTAGTGAAAAGGTTACTTTAAGGATGTTTGCTGAAATTATGGGTTTTTTTTTGGTTCCCAAAGAACAGTGTCCTTCAACATATAGTATATGAAAAATTATAATATTCTTGTTTTTCAGATACATAGTCATACATAGAGGAAGATTAATTTCAAATTGCAAACCATACTGTAAACAAAGAAGGCAATAAGACTCTAGATATGGATTTATTAGGTGATAAGAATTCTTTTCTTTATATTTTTATATATTTCTCAAGTTTGAAACCATCAGCCAAGGATAGGCCTGTTCTCTGTTCAGCCTCAAAACTGACAGAAACGTGGGGGACCCATCCCAGAACCTTGCCTAGCACTGCTGAGTTTTCATCTCTGCTGTAATCTTCCCACCCTTCCTCAAGTGTTAGATGCTAACACTGGCCCTTTCTTTGGGGAAGGGGAAAGTATGTAAAAAGAGACAACTGTGAAAACCCTGTCGATATAAACTACAAAGTCTTTTTTGACTTCCTGCCAGATTGACTCTACTCTTCTATTTCTAGAACTTTTCTGAGTTAGGAAACTTCAAATGTGAGACAGCGTCAGATCTCAGTTGAGTAAGGATTTTGTGAAACATTGAATGATGACTGGAGAAAGGAATAACCAGCCTGGTAGAGAAGTACCTTCAGCAGGATGCCAGAGAGACCAGCCCATCGTATAAGCAGCATGGGACCACATCAACAGGCCTCCCTGGGCCAGCAGAGAGGCTTATTCCCATCCGGCTGCCTACCTTACCCTCACCCCATGGTTATATAACCTTTAGAATGGAATCTGGAAATTCCTCTGACCCTGCCCTGCTTGCTGATAGAACTGAGCCAATGGCTGGCAGGGGCACAATCTAATAGGGAAACTGGAAACAAATTCCCAGCCCTCTTGTCTCAGCCCAGAGACTGTGCAGGCAAGGAAAGAAAGACTCGCCCCTGTTTCCCTCCTCCCCTCCTCTGGCCTAAGTTTACGCTGACTTCACCCAACAGGCACCTGACCCTCCCAGATGAGCTGGGAGGGGCTAAAGCCCCATGCGGCCATGGCAGGGGTGGAGGTGCAGGCAGCAAACAATATTTAAGATGCTGACTTGTAAAGCATTCAGGCTTGGGAAGGAAAACTATAGGATATCCATTAAGATCCAATTTCAGAAACTGAAGATTTGAGAAGGGCTAAGAAGGAGCAAGGAAAGAAAGAAAACAAGTGGGGAGACCACCCGAACAAGACTATAAGGGCAGAGTGCGCTGCAGCTTTGCAGACTTCAGCTGGGCATATCCAGATTCTCCTGAAAGAAAAGCCTTCCTCAGCCCGGCCCACGAAAGATGCTGAAAAAGACTCTCTCAGCTGTGACCTGGCTCTGCATTTTCATCATGGTCTTTGTCAGCCACCCCGTGTGGCTGCAGAAGCCCCCTAAGCGTAAGACACCTGCACAGCTCAAACTGGCTGCCTGCTGTGAGGAGGTAAAGGAGCTCAAGGCCCAAGTCGCCAACCTCAGCAGCCTGCTGAATGAACTGAGCAAGAAGCAGGAGCGGGACTGGGTCAATGTGGTCATGCAAGTGATGGAACTGGAGAGCAACACCAAACGCGTGGAGTCACGGCTCACGGACGCCGAGAGCAAGTTCTCCGAAATGAACAACCAGATTGACATCATGCAGCTGCAGGCAGCGCAGACTGTCACGCAGACCTCGGCAGGTAAGGACCTACCTTCACGCTACTCACCACCTCCCCATCAAACAGCGCGTCTCTCCCATAAACGGTGCTGCTTCTAGACAATCTGGTTATCACAACCATTACCAGGCTGCTCTGGGGGCATACTTTTCCTTTAGTAAAGGCTTATGAAGTATTTCTTTTTATTGCTACTGTTCTGTAAATTTACCCAGTACCTTCAGGTCTCTTTTATTCACATGATGTTTCAGCAGATTAGGAAGGTATGAGTTATCAGCTCAGAGCACTGAGAGATGGCATGGTTTGCTCCAAGTCACACAGCAAGCCTCAGACACAGGGTTCAAGTCTCCTTTGTTGGTGTAGCTATGCCACTTTCTTACCAACAGCTGAGAGACTGTGCCACAAAGAATCCCAGGAGTCAGGAAGGAACACCAAACTACAACATCTGAGGCTTTGTAAGAAAGGTCTTGCCGAAAACAGTCCTTTGGTATCCCTAAGATTTAGTGGGAATGGGCACTAACGGGATTTTGTGTCCTCTCTCTGCAAATGTAATTCTTCTCACTGGCTCAGAATGAAATGTGGCAACACCATCCGCAGCCACCTGAGGAACCCTTTGTGTTCGGGAAAGAACAGACTTTTCTAGGCTCCTCAATTCTGATATTTCTATTTGTTTCCATGGTCTCAAAATTTTCTACAATATAAGAAAAAAGTAAATCCAGGGCTGAAATAAAGACTTTTAACAGGTCCAAAATAAGATCCATTTAATGTTCAGAAACTGAACTAATTTTCAATTTCTGCTTAGCTCGGCTCAGATGGGCTACTGTAAATGTACTGTTTAGATATAAATTTGCTTTTCTGAAATTATCAGGAAAATACTAGTTGTAAGGAGTATATCCTACAGAGATGTCATTTTTTACTGATATAAAAACTGTTGGTCCAAATATAAACCAAGTCAGGAACAAAGACATGATTAGCCTCTAACAAGTGAGGCACTGGTTTACCTTCAAATTAAAAAGAAACATGAAACTATGCTAGAAAATTCTGTTATCTGAACCAATGTGCACAAACCTCTTTCTAAGCATGGACTTCCTGACCCTCAATTTGGGATTAGGAAGGTATTCTCAGGCCATTTTCCAGACAAGTGAGTCCTGATTTGTTGTGTGAGATGAAACCAGACATGCGGAAGGAAGGCCTTCCGGGCCAGACAGAGGAATCTGACTGTGCCACTTCCTGCCCATCCAAACCCAGGGCTTTCTTACCAGCCAGCAGGGAGTTTCTTCGGGGTCAGGGGCAGCTCTCTTCTCACCCAGGACACCATTCCTTATTTTGCTTCTCTAGACCAGGCGTGGGTTACCTGTATACTCTCTAAACAGGTAGCCCCTTAAAGAAAGGAGCAAGCTGACGCTTTCACCAGTAACAGGAAAGGAAGAACTGTGCTGGCAAAGGCAGCTGCACCCCATTTCCCTCCTCCAGCATCCTCTGTGAGGGACCCGTGGCAACTCCATGGTAGCAGCGTGTTGCCATCTGTCACCTCTGCTCCGTAAGGTGCCAGTACAAGTGGTCACCAAGAAAAGCATCCAAAGCCACACAGGGTGTGAATCCTTGCTCAGAAAAAGGGCTCCATTCTCTGAATCCTGTCAGAAAAGGCTGTGGAGCAGCCAGGGAAGCATTTAAATCTCCTATTTAATGGAAGGCCTCAAGGTGTTTTGGCTTTCTTTTGAGGATTTAGTTTTGGGGGGAGGGAGGGAAGAAAAAGACCTAACTCTATATCCAGTTACTTAGGGTCCCAGTTGGCAGTAGCCCCTACCTCTGGAAAAAACCCACAACAAACCCAGAGTATGAGCTACTCATGACTTACCTTCTAATAGAGGTGGCTGGCTGAGAAGTCTAATCTATTCAATAAGAGTATCTGCAGTGGCCCTCACACACTGTAACATTTCTGGAATGCATGGCCTAGGATAGTCGCAGGAGAATTTATCTCGCGGTCCACCCTGAAGCCAGCTGTCTGAACGTCGTGCTGCTTCCTCATCCCTTTGCCCCCCACCAGTGAAGCCCAAACATGCTCCCCCTTGGTCTCCTGACGTCCACCTCTTGCAAATCCACACATTGCTGGGTAACTAACTCCGTGGGGATCTTTGAGCAGAGATGGAGTCTCAGTTTCTAAACATTCAATTCAGAAGGAGCAGGAATGCCCTGCTTGCCACGAGTCTAAGTCCGCTTGGTTACCCCACACTTGCTCCTTTGCAGATGCCATCTATGACTGCTCTTCCCTCTACCAGAAGAACTACCGCATCTCTGGCGTGTACAAGCTTCCTCCTGATGACTTCCTGGGCAGCCCTGAGCTGGAGGTGAGGTCCTTACTGCCACTGCCCATGCCCTACCACCTGTCCTCCGCCCCCTTAGAGGGATGGCAGCAGGACGATTCACAGTCTAAAAAGGAAACTCAAAACAGAAGCAAATACACTGAGTACCTGAGAGCTACACAAACACGCTCAGTTTATGCCACCCAAATCCAGGCCATCTGTTTGATCTCTTCAAATCATTATCAACCAAACACCAAATCTCCTAACATAGATTAGATAATCCCATAACCACCCAATAACTAATTTAATTCTCTTCTTTAGGGGAGGAGAAAGAGAGAACAATGAAGGAATCATAACAAAAGTATTTAGATTTTTCCTGTTAAGCTATACATGCACTCATCTCCAGCCCCAGTTTGAATTATTCTTTCTCTGCAAACCAACACTGGGGCAGCATTGCTGTCATTGTGAGCCCACTGCCTATGGGAGTGCGCATACCGCTGGCTCTGTGGGGACAGCAACAGGTTGGGGAACCTGCCCTCATGCTCCTACCTCCTGCCTGTCCCTGACCAGAGCTCCCCTCTGCCCCAGGTGTTTTGTGACATGGAGACTTCAGGCGGAGGCTGGACCACCATTCAGAGACGCAAGAGTGGCCTTGTTTCCTTCTACCGGGACTGGAAGCAGTACAAGCAGGGCTTTGGCAGCATCCGCGGGGACTTCTGGCTGGGGAACGAGCACATCCACCGGCTCTCCAGACAGCCAACCCGGCTACGTGTGGAGATGGAGGTGAGCATGAGGCCTGTGGCTCCAGGATGGGACCAGGACTGCCACGTTTGGCTGTGCACAGCTGGGGGGGGGGGGGGATACTGATTCAGATTCTCTACACATCTGTGTATTTATTACGATGGCTTTCTTGCAGGTTGTACTACAGCTGAGGAAAAGTAGGGTTGTGCATAGCACAGGAGAAGTCCTGATCCAGGCCAGAGCAGAGCAAATTCATCAGCTGGCCCAAAATACCAGTATCTTTGCTCTGGCCTAGGACATGAGATCTTTATTGATATTGGTTGGTGATCACTGTCAAAGGTCTTAAAGTACTCAGCATACCTTCATATTACTCCTATGACCTCACTGAGTGGGATTTGACAAAAACACATGCCTATACCTTGTAGACAGGGGAGTGAAGGCATACGGGAAGAGACCCCAATCAAGGCCATCTAGTGAGTTGGGATGGATGTTTGACTTAACACCCTTGTTTTCCGATTCTCAGGTTAGTATAGTAAAGGTGAAGAAGTAATAACGTCTTTTTAGATTCACACCTATAAAAAAATGTTTGGGTACAAGCATCTTGGCCACAAAGCTGCAGAGGGAGAAGAGGGGAATGAAGCCTGCTGCAGCTTTTCTAAGGCTCTGCTCCTCCTCAACAGGACTGGGAGGGCAACATGCGCTACGCTGAGTACAGCCACTTTGTTCTGGGCAATGAATTAAACAGCTATCGCCTCTTCCTGGGGAACTACAGTGGCAATGCGGGGAATGACGCCCTCTTCTATCATAACAACACAGCCTTCAGCACCAAGGACAAGGACAATGACAACTGCTTGGACAAGTGTGCACAGCTCCGCAAAGGTGAGATGTGGGGAGACGGGGAAGAAAAATTCAGGTATCCCTGAATAATAATCCCACCAACTGTACAGCTGGTCCCTGATGTTGGTATTCTCTGATACTGACTCTGCTTCCCTATTGTTCAAAAAACGTTACAAACTCCCTGACGTCTGGACGTACTCAGCTTACTAGCACTGATCTGTTTCTTGTGCCAGGTGGATACTGGTACAACTGCTGCACAGACTCCAACCTCAATGGAGTGTACTACCGCCTGGGCGAGCACAACCAGCACCTGGATGGCATCACCTGGTATGGCTGGCATGGCTCCACCTACTCCCTCAAACGGGTGGAAATGAAAATCCGCCCAGAAGACTTCAAGCCCTAAAAAGAGGCTGCTATGGAGCAGGCCTGCAGAAATGGAGACAAATGGAGATAGCAGGAGAGCAAGGACAGGAGGAGGGTGTTGGAAAGGGTAGGGGTGGGAAATGGCCTACGATCTCCAATGAAAGAGTACGTCTCTGAATAGGACAATAAAATCCTATGTACCAAGGGTGTTACAGTAAACGGGTCCTGCCTTTGGGGGACTGGACAGAGTGGACTCTCTCTGCTCACATAATATTTTGTGAAAAAAGATAATTGTGAGATCACTTTATCCATTTTCTCTAAGGCTTCGGTTATGTGAGGCAAAAAACATGGATTTTCTAAGAACCATATTCTTTTTATTCTCAAAGTAAAGGCCTTGAGTGTTAGAGAAAGGAGCAGAAGAGGGTGGTGGACGAGGGGTAGTCTATTTTTAAATCCAGTGAAAATGCCTTTAGTCTACACATTTCTGTTAAAATACAGAAATTGTTCAGCTGGAAGTGAGCTGACCTAGGTTGGACTTTGGGGTACTGGGCTTTGCAGTCAGACTCTTTGCTTCTCCCCTGCTCACCTCAATCAGGTACAGTGCTGGAAGGCAGGGAGCACCAACAGGAGGGGGGCAGAGAGGCCTGCATGGACACCTGTACAAAACTGCCTTCAATATTCATAGTCAATACAGATACATCTATTTTTATTTACTTATAAGGAACAAGCTCAAGGAGCTTCCTTTTTTATCCTGTTTATAAAAAAGAATGGTTGAAATGAAGGTAGACAGCACTCTGGTTAATAATTCATATTGTATATAAGCATTTTGTTTTGTAAAAATAAAATATTGTAGTTTTGTTTTAAATGTTCAGAGTTTCTTTTGTTTCTACATTAACACCTTCAAAACTGAGTATTTTCTGTTTTAGTTTTTACCATTATGGTTTAGAGCTATGGTCTCTAACCCCTGGGCATAGACTGTTATCAGTCCTGTACTATCAGGAACCAGGATCCACAGCAGGAGGTGAGCAGCGGTGAGCAAGCAAAGCTTCCTCTGTATTTATAACTGTTCTCCACTCTGTGCATCACAGCCTGAGCTCTGCCTCCCGTCACATCAGCAGAGCATTAGATTCTCACAGGAGCATGGATCCTCCCATAAACTGCGCATTCAAGGGATCTAGGTTGAGCTCCCCCTACGAGAATCTAATGCTTCTCACTTCTCCATCTATGGAGAAACTGTCTTTCATGAAACCAGTCCCTGATGCCAAAAGATTGGGGATCACTGATTTAAAGCACAGTAAAAAATAAAGTAAAAAAATCAGAGAATGAGCAATGAGAAAGAGACTGAGTATGTTTAGTTTTCAGGGAAACTGAGGAAGCAGCAGGAAACCAAAAAGGTCAGAGATAAAAAGGCAGCAGTTACTGGCTTGGCACCTGTGGCTCAAGTGGCTAAGGCGGCAGCCACATACACCTGAGCTGGCAGGTTCAAATCCAGCCTGGGCTCGCCAAACAACAATGACGTCTGCAACCAAAAAACAGCCAGGCGTTGGGGAGGGTGCCTGTAGTCCCAGCTACTTGGGAGGAGGAGGCAAGAGAATTGCTTGAGCCCAGGAGTTGGAGGTTGCTGTGAGCTGTGATGCCACAGCACTCTACCCAGGATGACAGCTTGAGGCTCTGTCTCAAAACAAAACAAACAAAAAAAAGGCAGTAGTTGCTGGGACTACAGGCACCATGGAGGCCATTGCTATTACTTAGTTTCAAAATTGTGACCTTTAGGAAGTCATTTTTCCTTTCCAAAAAGAATCACCACCCCACCCCACCCCCAAGCCAGTCAGTGTATAGCAGACATTATACTTAGTATTTCTATTGTACCTACAGTACTTGGATTGCTGGGAACCTTAGGGATTTTCAAAGACATAAAGTGTGAACAACTACACTGGAGGACCACTCATGGGATTTCAGGGCTTCTCATGGGACAGATACTCAAACAGAAACTTCCACAAGCAGGCAGGAGCATCTGGAATGCTCAGCACCATACTGCTACAAAAAAGAAGAGAAAAACACCAGGGGCTTAAAAAGAGTAAAGAGAGCAAGATGCCTACAGCAAATGTAACTAATAATTTCTTCTCTCATCTCCTATACACCCCCTGACCAAAAACACTTGAGGTTTTTATACCAACCTTTATGGTTTCCTTCATACTTTTGGGACAAACTTCTCAGAGTGGAGACAGAGGGAAAAGAACGCACAGAACATCCCCAACCACTTTACCCGCAGTGAAGCTAATTCCACCGGTACTGACATTTCTGAAGCACCTGTTCTGGTGGAGGCTGATGACAAAGAGGTACTGAGGATTCAGACAGGAAAGCATAGCACAGTCTCAGACCCAAAAGAGGACAGAACCACCAGGAACCAAAAGGGGAGGTCAGTGTTGCTCTTGAAGGTAAAGAAAGTTTTGTTCTCACCAGATCCCTTAAGATATGTGAGAGAAGGTAGTACACAAGAGTGCCAAGCGAAAGAAATGGACAGACCAAGATGGGTGTTTGCAGTGACTTGTGCCTGTAGTTCCAAAGTGGGAGGAATGCCTGAGGCCAGGAGTTCAAGACCAGCCTGGGCAATATAGCGAGATCTCTGTCTCTTTAAATAAAAGACAAATCAGCCTGACAGGCAACTGTTAGTGCTGCGTGTCCACTGGGCCCTGTTTTGATTTTTAATTTTGCAGCTGTTTCAATCAGTAAAACCTTATACAGGGTGTCCATAAAGTTCATAAGCAATTTTACTATGTTAAACTATCTTAAATTGTACAGGAACTTTATGTCTACCCTGAATAAGGGGATTCGCATCAGGGGCTGGGCAGTGAAAGCATCCCTCTTTGATGAGATCCTCTGTTTTATTTGGGGCAGAGAAACAAAAGCAGGCCCGCAGCTTTCACCCTGATGCTCTGGCCTAGCCAACAAGTAAAAGCCAGAGGGTGCCCATGTGTGTTGCCCAATCAATGATCAAATACTCACTTAATCCTCTCTCCCTCTAAGAAGCAATATATTCACTAATATGTGTGCTTTGAGGAGACAGGAGTGCTTTATACTATTTCAATATTTGCCCTGGGTTGGGGATTAGACATGGGATTTGATTTGTCCTGGAGCAAGGTAAAACAATCAATAGGTAGGAAGACAGATTGAACTAGCAGCAAGAGAACAATATTGTCAGCAAAAATAGCTTTTAAAAACAAAAACAAAAAATAGAAAAAGGGTGGTGTCTGTGGCTCAGTGGGTAGGGCGCCGGCCCCATATACCAAGGGTGGCGGGTTCAAACCCGGCCCCGGCCAAATTGCAACAAAAAGTAGCTGGGCATTGTGGTGGGCACCTGTAGTCCCAGCTACTCGGGAGGCTGAGGCAAGAGAATCGCCTAAGCCCAGGAGTTGGAGGTTGCTGTGAGCTGTGACACTACAGCACTCTACTGAGGGCGACAAAGTGAGACTGCCTAAAAAAAAAAAAAAAAAGGAAAAAGTTGCACAAAGATGTTTTTGTGAAGGGTTACCCTGATTGTTTTAGAAAGAATTTAAGGTAGTTAATTCAAATGTATGTATTACAATAAACTCCAAAAATAGACAAATTGGTAAAGAGAAAATAAAAGCAGGAAAAATAAAATAAAGCTCAGGGAGAAGAGTTACTAGTCAAAACAGGTTAAGATGTCTATAATTTGTGGGAGGTGGGCCAGGAATTTATCCGTGAGCTCTCCAGTAGCCACGGTGAGGAAGGGAATTCAATCTATTACTGAAGAGCGATGTCCCCAAGGCTGGAGCAAAGTAGTGGCTAAGGGACCTAGAACCACCAGTGGCCCGGCCCCTGGGAAGAATTCCCGTCAGGCTGGCCACAGGGCTGGGGGGCCTCGCGAGCAGCTTTCTTAGTAGCAGCTTTGCCCCGTGTTGTTTCTTACAACTTTCTTCAGGGAAGATGATGCTATAACACCACAACAGGGCTTAGGAAAAGCAGTTTTACAAAATTAGAAGTAAAAGCTGCAAGTTGAAACAAAAAAGAAAGATGTTGGGAAGATACACACGACCAGCCAACTGCAGGGAGGCAGAGCTGTGCACTAGGTTGACTCAGCTGACGAAACCTGGAACCTGAGTACACTGGCTTTCCCACAGAATAGCAGCACCGCAACAAAAGCCAAGACCAACCTGCAGGGAATTCTGAGGACTTACTTGCAATTTCATTTGTTTAAGAAGCTACATGACCTTCCTAAGTACTTTTTCTGTCCTCTATTTTTATGTTTCTACGGTCATTTCAAATATAGGGAAACAGCAAGGGTGGATTGAGGGAGGGTTCAGATAGGTCTCAAACAGAAAAAGGTTAGCAAGGGAATGAATATGCAAAGTGAGTTATCTGACACTGAAGTTTTCATACTCACAGTTACCCGATTTTCTATTAGTTATTATGTGAGGCTGCATTCCTTAAGCCAGAGATGAGGAAGAAATGCAGGCTTTTCACATTTACTATGCTTAGTGTGAAACTGAAGCATGCCTCATAGGATGGTATGGTTATAATTGTTCCTACACAGCATTTTAGAAATCAATATTCTCTCAAAGTCCAATTTATTTGGGCAGAAATAGAATTCTATTTCTACCTCTGAGTCACTTTTTACAGTGTTTAAAGGAAGACTTTTCATTTCACTCTGCAGTGAAATGATGAACCATGTTAACATTTACATGAAGATAATTAGATCCCAGAGTTAATTTTCTCTGATAATCTTTAGGGGAAGCGAACAGTTCTCTGGGAGCTGGTGCTAACATTTCCCAGTGCTGCTAATTTCATAATAGCAGAAAATTTATTAAACAACCTATTTTTTCCATACCCAGAAGACTCAAAACCATCTTATGAGAGGAGAGACATAACCAAATAAGAGAAAAGATTATCAGATCTCAGACTTTGCTCTGCCTTTGATGTTGACAAAACTCCAGAGAAGGAAGATTCAGGCGCCAATTGAATTAGTGAATAAAACCCCACCTTGCCTTTGAGCAGCCTTTGAGTCCCGGGAACCAGCACAACCTACTCCAGCCCTAGAGGGTACTATCTAACTAGACACAAAATCCATCTTTCCTAGGTTGCTGTGCCATAGAATTGCTTCTGAACTAATTTCACTGGGACAAGAAAATACAAGTTGGAAAACAACAGGAGCCCGGGTGGTAAGGGTCAACAGAATGACAATTCTGGCTAGACTACTGGGGAGAGCCACCTGCAACCACATGTCATTTAAATGTGCTGGCCAGACCTGAAGGCAGATTTCACAGAGCAAAAGCCTCCCAGTGACTCCAGTAAAGTGGCACCAAGCAGTAAGAAAGACAGGTCCTTTTGGATGAAGGCAGCAATTACAAAGGGCTATGGCCTACCTGATGAGAGATTCTAAAATGGCAGGGGTGGCACCTTTCTGGAACTCCAGTTCTTTATAGTGTAGTGCTTTGGCATATGCTCGGCACTTGGCAGCTCTTTCACCCAGCAGAACAATGCCATTGTCGTCTCTCAGTGGCAGGGGGCCCTACAGGAGAGCAAAACACCACACATAGGAAAATGGCAGACGGGACACAAACAAGAGAGGGCTGCATGGATGCTTCTCCCTCCCACCAGCTGCTTCCCTGATAGCCTCTATGTGGACAAAGGGAGACTCTCACCTTGTCACTGTGTTCCATGAATTCAGCCAAGTTTAAGAGGGTTTGTGTGACTTCGGCAATGTCCTGAGAGGTGAGGGCTAACTCAATGCTTCTGATGAGCTCATCCTGCTGGTCTTCATTCAGTTCAGACCAGCAGGACACAAACGCAGCATTGAAGAGATCCCTGAAGGCAGAAAGGAGTGGAAAAAGATGTTGGAATCACCGCTCACGCCTCTGCCTGGTGCTGCACAGTCACACCTATCAATCCGCTTCTGATATCACTGATTTCAGTCATGCAGACCAGTGCTGTCCAAGAGAACTTTCTGGAAATGGTCTCTATCTTGCCTGTCCAATAAGGTAGCCATTGGTCATTAAGCACTTGAACTACGGCAGGTGTGAATAAGGAACCAAATATCAAATTTTGTTTAATTTTAATTAACTCAAAATAACTACACATACCTAGTGACTATTGTATCTCCCACCGCACTATAGATATTGCGATATATGGGGACTGTGTGGGAACAGGGGAGGGGAGTAGACCAGGAAAAAGTAAATAAATGTCTACCAGAAAAATCTGGAAAATAAGGAAGAAAATAAAGGAGAAAACAATTACTCCTTGCCTTAGAGAAGACACTGCTATATATTTTTTAATCTTTATCCTATCTATATATATATATATTTATTTTTTTATTAAAACATAGCTATATACATTAATGCTTTTTAATTAATTTTTAATTTAGTATTCCATTTTATTTATTTATATTATACTACAAATCTTTCACATCCATTAAAATTTTTACAAACCAAAATTTTAATGACTATTTAAGATTTATTCCTTAAAACATTTTTTATGACAAATTCTATTTTCCTAAGAAGGCTGCAACAGTACCTCCTGTTCCATATACTATTCTAGAATCTTGCTCCTTCCCCAGAGCCTGAATAAGGCTTCATGACTGCTTTGCACAGCAGAGTAAGGCAGAAGTGATGTCATGAGACTACCAAGGTCAGGTCTTAAAAATATTCTACCTTGTTCTCTTGGGGCACTCACTCTTGAAGCCAGCCACCTTTTCCGAGAAGTCCCAAGCAATCCTTAGAGTAATCCAAATGAAGAAACCAAGGTCCCCAGCCAGAGCTGAGTTCCCAGCTGATATCACGTGGAGAAGCAAGCTGTCCCCACAAGCCGTCCCAAATTGCAGAATCAAGAACAAAATAAGTAACTGTTGTTTTTTTAGCCCACTAAGTTTTGGTGCATTTGTAATGCGGCAATAAATAATTAGAATATCATTATTATTAGAAATAGGTTATGTTCAACTATTACATAGTTGTTTTCAGAGTTGTAAATAACGTTTGTTTTTTTTTTTTTTTTGAGACAGAGCCTCAAGCTGTTGCCCTGGGTAGAGTGCCATGGCATCACAGCTCACAGCAACCTCCAACTCTTGGACTCAAGCAATTCTCTTGTCTTAGCTTCTCAAGTAGCTGGGACTACAGGCACCCGCCACAATGCCTGGCTATTTTTTAGTTGTAGTTGTCGTTGTTTGGCAGGCCTGGGCTGGATTTGAACCTGCCAGCTCTGGTGTATGTGGCTGGTGCCTAAGCTGCTTGAGCTACAGGTGCTGATCCACAAATAACTTTTTACCGTATATACTCGAGTATAAGCCAAGTTTTTTCCGGCACAAAATTTGTGCCAAAAAACTCAAACTCGGCTTATACTTGGGTCATACAGGTTATTTGATTCGGTGCACGCGCATCTAATCAAATGCACGTAGTCTCCAGTCGTCTTTGTGATTTAGCTTGATTACCTGTTAAGCTACGGTTTTCTGCACTTTATTTAAAGTTTTAAAGTTGTTGTTGCTAGTTTACAGTTTTTCTTTAGCAATAAATATTGAATAACCTACTGATTCCTCATTTATTGTAATTGTTTTGGGTATATATTTTTATTTTTGAAATTTACCAGTGGCTGCTGCATTTTCCACCTTGGCTTATACTCGAGTCACTAAGTTTTCCCAGTTTTTAGGGTAAAATTAAGGGGTCGGCTTATACTCGAGTATATGCAGTAATTAAAATTTTGGAAACTAAGGAAAGAATTTTTTTGTGGTCTACTAGCAAGGTTAAGATGAATGTTTCTCCTGCAGTATGATCTTGCTCTATGTGCTTTTTTCTTTCTTTTTTTTTGTCCCACAAGTTAGTAAAATTAAATATTAGCTCTGTTGGGCTGGGTGCAATGGTTCATGCTTGTAATCCTAGCACTCTGGGAGGCTGAGGTGGAT
Source organism: Loris lydekkerianus (assembly GCA_963574355.1). Lineage (NCBI taxonomy): Eukaryota > Metazoa > Chordata > Mammalia > Primates > Lorisidae > Loris > Loris lydekkerianus. Next base: position 4,216 of record CAUYPK010142123.1, on the reverse strand, counting down.
GGACTGCTTGAATTCACAGGTTCAAGACCAGCCTAAACATGAGCGTGAACATGTCTCTAAAAATAGCCAGGTGTTGTGGGCTGGGGCTACTCAGGAGGCTGAGGCAAGAGAATTGCTTGAGCCAAAGAATTGGAGGTTGCTGTGAGCTATGACACTATGGCACTCTACTGAGGGTGACAAAGTGAACCTGTTTCAAAAAAAAAAAAAAATACTAGCCCTTTTATTGTTGCCTGTAATAAAACTCATTTGTGGGCATCACTTACTATGTGTGGATCCTCTCTGTCCCAAGATGAGCAGGGCAGAGGGGGCCCTGACGCACCATACCTGGCCATTGGGTTGTAGGCCTGTGCCAGGGCCCAGCAGGAGCGCAGGGAGGGTGATGAGGAGTCCTTCAGCAGCTCCAGGCTCAGCCGTCTCAGCCACTCCAGCCAGTCATCCTTGGAGACCCTCCTGGCTGCTCCCCAGGCCTATAATCCCAGAGGCATAACACAAAACCATCAGTTTCAAGGGCCAATTGTAAAGAGCCCTCATCTATTTAATGACTATTCTACTTCTTTCATTAACAAAATGATACCTCTCATGATAAAATTCCTCTAGGGCACAAATACAAAAAAGATATTTAATTAAAAGCCATAAAGCAAGAGCAGCAACCTCTGGAACATACCACAATATAGAAAAGCCTGTTTTACAACTCATTTGTGCTGGACTCCATCAGCAAAGCGGGGAGCTTTGCAGACCCAGAATGGATGGAGACTGTCACACTCAGGGTGCATTCAACAAGGCCTAATTGCTTTAGCAGCGCATGAAGGGAGCTGGGTATTCTCTGTACTAGGACACCAGCTCATCTGACAGTGAAGGGCCACACACCGGAAGAGGAAAAATGCTCAGGTTCACACTGGTGGAATCGTGGTACAACCAGGTGAGCAGTGAGTCCAAAGCACAAGGCACCGTGGTGGAACATGAAGAAGTTGAACAGATTTAATTTTTACTCTCTAGTTTATCCCCCTCCAACTTTCTTCAAAACTCTGACATCTCCAGGCATCCAGAGTTACTGCCAGGGGCAGTTTAGGCAGGTGGGTGAAAGCACTGGGGTTCCAGAGAGGGGAGGTGTAGCGTAGTGGCCAACAGCCACACTCTGGACCACGGCTTGAGTTCTAACCCCAGTCATGAAGCTTATGGGTTCTCTGATCTTTGGCCAGTTACTTCACTCCTTTGTGCCTCAGTTTCCTTGTGTAAAATGAGGATAATGGTTTCTATTCACAGGGTTATCTTAAGGAGTAATTGAATTAATAAATGTAATGAATTTATTAAAAGTGCTTGGCACAAAGTTAGTGAGTGATATGGGTGTGCACGTCTATTTCTCTAAAGTCAGAAACACCTGGCTGGGATCCTGGCTCTGTCACTCAGCAGCTGTAATGACCTGGGCAAACTATGTGTATGCTGTGTCTGAGCTTCAGGGATACTGTACCAAAGGAGCCTCACTGGAATACAGGAGCAGAAAATGGTTACTGTTATCAAAATGATACCTATTTGAACTGGCCTAGCCCTAACTATTACATCTTTAATTTTTAAAATATGCTCTTAAAATATTTTTTCAGAAGAATAGGTATGCCAATCCTTTCTACACTGGAGAAATCATGTGAGTTAGAACAGAAGTTCTCAAACTGCAAACTAGTGAAGTGGTCCAAGGAGACCTCCATATGCTACACCACTGATACAATTCACATATTTGGCTCCTCCAAATCTCCTGCTCAAATGTGATCCCGGTAGGAGGTGTTTGGGACATGGGGGCAGATCTCTCACGAATGGCTTTGTACCCTCCTGGCAATAACAGGTGAGTTTCCACTTTATTAGTTCATGTGAGAGCGGCTGTCTAACGGAGCCCGGCACCTCTTCCTCCCCTTCTTGCTGCTTCTTGCAAGGTGACATGCCTGCTCTCCTCACTTTGCACCTGGCTTGGAAGCTCCCCGAAGGCCTCACCAGAAGCAGATGCTGGCCATCATGTTTTTTGAACAGTCTGCAGAACGGTGAGCCAAATAAACCTCTTTTCTTCACAAATTATCCAACCTCAGCTATTTCCTTTATATCAACACCAAACAGACTAACACAAACACCCAACCACCAACGACTTAACTATCATCTTCTTGGGATAAACTGGAGATTTGCTGCTGTTTCTGAAGAGTCACCAGTGAGTGACATTACATAAACTATTATTATCTTATGCTAAAAACTAAAGTAAAGATGTTACAAGAGACAAACTAAATAATCATCACTGCCCATACAACTCAAATGAGAAGGAAGAGATGACATAGTTGTCACCTTTTAGATCTGGTTCTGTTGGGTGAAACAGGAACATCAAATCCTGTTCCTTCCACAGGTTTCTGGCTTCTTCTTCTTCTTCTTTTTTTTTTTTTTTTTGAGACAGAGTCTCATTATGTCACCTTGGTTAGAGTGCCATGGTATCCTAGCTTACAGCAACCTCAAACTCTTAGGCTTAAGAGATCCTTTTCCCTCAGCCTCCAGAGTAGCTGGGACTACAGGCGCTTGCCACTACACCCAGTTCATTTTTCTGTTTTGGTGGAGATGGCTTCTCGCTCTTGCTCAGGTTAATCTCCAACTCCTGAGCTCAAGCAATCCACTGGCTTTGGCCCCCCAGCGTGCTAGTTTTATATGCCTGTGCTGCCGTACCCCCCCCCACCTGTTTTTTTTTTTTTTTTTTTTTTTTTAGACAGAGTTTTACTCTGATGCCCAGGCAAGAGTGCCATGGCATCAGCCTAACTCATAGCAACCTCAGACTCCTGGGTTCAAGTGATCTTTCTTCCTCGGCCTCCTAAGTAGCTGGGACTACAGGTGTTCACCACAATGCCTGGACAATTTTTCTATTTTTAGTAAAGGTGGGGTTTCACTCTTGCTCAGGCTGGTCTCAAACTACTATACTCAAGGGATCCTTCTGCCTTGGCCTTCTAGAGTGCTAAGATCCCAGGCATGAGCCACCGCCCTAAGCAAAGGTTCACATGTATAAAACAGCAGGCAACACCTGTAGCTCAGTGACTAGGGCACCAGTCACATACCCTGGGGTTGGCAGGTTCAAACATGGCCCAGGCCTGCCAAACACGACAACTAAAACAACAACAATAACAAAAAACAGACAGGCATTGTGGCAGGTGCCTATAGTCCCAGCTATCTGGGAGGCTGAAGCAAGAGAATCACTTAAGCCCAAGAGTTTGAGGTTGCTGTGAGCTGTGATGCCACGGCACTCTACCAAGGGTAACATAGTAAGACTGCCTCAAAAAAAAAAAAAAAAAAAATGGGGACAGCAATGATAGCACCTAACTCACGGGGTTATCATGAAGATTAAGTGAATTAATAAACATAAAGTGCTTTACAACAGTGCCTGACACATAGAAAGCACATAACGAACTTTAGTTGTTTTTGTTGTCGTTGTTGTTAGTATTTGATATATGACAGGAAACAGGTCTTCAAGAGAATAGCTAATAGAAAGTTGACAGAGATGACAAATTGGTGTTTTGAAAGCTGGTTAAGGTTTGGCGCCTGTGGCTCAAGTGGCTAAGGTGCCAGCCACATACACCTGAGCTGGCGGGTTCGAATCCAGCCCGGGCCCGCCAAACAACAATGACGGCTGCAACCAAAAAATAGCTAGGCATTGTGGCGGGTGCCTGTAGTCCCAGCTACTTGGGAGGTAGAGGTAGGAGAATCGCTTGAGCCCAGGAGTTGGAGGTTGCTGTGAGCCGTGATGTCACAGCACTCTACCCAGGGCGACAGCTTGAGGCTCTGTCTCCAAAAAAAAAAAAAAAAAAAAAGCCAAAGTAAAAAAAAATTCTTATAAATAAACCTTCCTTAAAAAAAAAAAAAGAGCTGGTTGAACTGATAAATACATCAATCCCTAATTAAAATTACATGATTATGTGCAAGCACCATTTACTTTTTGATAAAATGGATCTAAGAGTCAGCCATGGGGGACTTTGCTCAGGGTTTCTGAACTTCATCTATTCTCTCAGGTGACATAATCTAGAGTAGTGATTTTCGACTAGTGTGCATGAAAATTTTTAAAGATGGAGGTCGGATTAAAGATGGCAGCTGAGTAACAGCTTCCCTGTAACTGGGCCTGGCGAATCTGGGGAGACAAGACTCCAGACATCTCTGGCCGGTGGGACCAACCTACAATCATCCCTTTGAGGACACAGAGAGCCAGCAA